>APFE030676743.1:20226-156648 GCA_000404065.3 Pinus taeda | reverse complement strand
CCATGTAGTGCCCATATTGTTACTATTGTGTCCCATAGAAGCCCACTATTGTTATTATTGTGCCCTTACATTATTATTTTTATGTCGGCTCTAATTATATTATGACCCCTTAGACTCCTAGTATTTTCATTTGTATCATCCAAGAATTGTTCATTTGTGTAATGTAAAGGAGGTTTCCCCCTCGAAGAGGCTTATTTATAAGGTGTTCATCTATCTTTTCTATCTTTTTGTGAGCTGGTTTCATAACAATAACATTCTAGCGCGCGACTTAACTAAGTAGCCCATACAGGCCAAGTCAGGTCTAAAGGATCTCGCGGTATCTTAAAGATTATTGTTTTCACTTTTTGTAGTGTTTCATCAATAATGTCAAACCTATCCTCAAAACTGAATGTCATCATGAATCCTTCACGTAGGATATCCCATTCACCTGTCCCATGGTGGAGCTCTATTTTTATATACCAATTCATTAGGATAACATCTAGGGTATGACAAAATAGGTGCACCCACTTAGGTTAGGGATTTTCTCCATAAGCCTGGGTCCATTTGGCTAGATGCACACGTGGATCATTCTGCCCATCATACTTGTCTGTCAGCCACATCTTAGGCTTCCCAAATCATGTTCTCATCATCCTCCTACATTCGTGCTAGTCATCAAATCTTCCCTTGTGTGTACCCCACCATCATGCGGGCGTAGCGCAAAGTGCCCATTCTAAGGCCTGGAAGCGCTACTTTTATGGTACCTCCCTTTCAAATGCATCCAAAAATATATTTACCTCATTCAAAACATCATAAGTAAGCATATGTATTACCTCTGACGACACACAGTGTAGCGACTGGGTCATCATGTTTCAATTCAGCATAGTTGCTTCATGTAACCGATTCTACCAGCGTTCTATTTCTTTGTCAGAGTCCGAAGTGCAGGAACTCTTGCAATCCCATTTAATCCATCCATCCACAATGGGATTCACCCAATCTTGGTCTCACATTGTTATCTTATAGATACAGTCTAAGTCGTCATCACTCTCATAATCGCGATCAGGTTCATTATAGCATGATCCTTCTACAGGATCGAGGGGTACTATTACGCACAACAATTTCTTCTCAAAGATCATCTTTCGCTTCTTCACATTGATTACTATGTTCATGTCAGTAGCCCAGTCACTTCCCAAGAGCACGGGGGATAGGGATTGTTGTCATCCACTATCTCTATTACTTCAAAGTCAACCAGCGCACTTGCTCCCTCAATATCCATGGTCACCCCCTGCAGCCACCCCATGGGGATGATCTTCTATTGATTCACCATCCTTAGCTCAATCAGAGACAATTGTAGCATAGGTCTTCCCATTCTATCCCAAGTCTATTTTGGTAGGATATTCGCATCTGACCCCATGTCCAAAATGACCTAATCCATTTCATACTCTCCTATCTGTGCGGTCAGTCTCATCTCTCGTCCCGTCCTTGTTTTATGCTTGCCAATATGTCATACTACACAACTCACCTGGCATGGTTCCAGCACATCTATTGATGAGTTCTTTTAACCCTTTCACAACCTTACTGTCACACAGTAACTTCATACAGGTTTCCAGGAAAGTTGTGAGCATCGAGGGGTCCATCTCCTGCTCAGGCTTATCCTTGCTTCTTGAGGTGGAGACCCCAGTGAAGCTCTTCTTAGCTTCCATGAAGGCTTCACGAGTGTAACCCAAGTCGAACTTAGCCTCCTTTTTCGGGGCTTTGCAAACCCGTGTATTGTCTTCTGGCTGTTTCACCTTGTCGTCTCCTATCGCAATTCCACTTCTGAGCACTATATTTACGTCTTAATCTTCCTTGCGCAGCTCAGACCTTATCATGTGCAAGTTTCAAGTAAGCAGAGGTGGTAGCCCCCCTTGTCACGTATCCTAGCTATTAGCGTAGGATAATCTTCCATTTCATGATCAAACAGTGTGCAATACTTGCACGAGGGACGCATTGGATTAGTGCAATCGTGGTCATAGTGTCATGGTCCTCCGCAATTGTAGAAAATAAACTTTCCTCAACCTCTACCAGGTCCTCCTCCACCTTAGCCTCTTTTGTGCCCCTGAAATCATGTCCTTACCATCCCTGGGCTCTGGTCAAGAGGCCACATTTCGACCTGAAACCTATAGGTGGGATTTTTATCCATCTTCAGTTCATAGCTACTGCAATTATGCTCATTGTGCCCTACCAACCTACAAAAGTTGAAAAACAGTTGTTGCAATGTCTGTACAAATTTTTGTAGTAAGTGACAGTTATATGTGGCATGCTTTCCGGCTACCTCGTAGATAACGCACCATAATGTAGGCCCCGCGCTAGGTCCTGCTTCATCTTCTAGATTTAAAGGAATCAGTCCTCCTCCTGCAATATAGTTTGAAAAGATTGGGAAATGGTCTTTGTCATGACCCTGACTCTTGCATTTCAAGCACCATACCTCCTCGCGCACCTCTGGTCGAACCGTCCTATCCTACTTCAAACTTTGCATCTCAAGGCACAGAGTCTTCAGCTGCATATGGATCTACTGAACTCCTAGATTAGGATCTTTCATCCGAGTCTCATGTAGTCTCATGGAAATCTCCAAGGCCTCAGCCTGAGTTGTTATCTTCTGCTACAACAATGCACTTCTTAAATGTGGTAGTAGCGAAGCCACAAACCACTCGCGATGCTGTCCATCTGTCAAATTCATGTTGGCTTCATGGATTGTACATTTTGGCGTCTGATCTAGTTCCCAAGGTGTCTCACCTAGTTGCATCATGATCTCTTTGAATCCCACAATCAACTGCACCTCAGATTTAGGCCTGCTAAATTCCCTGTTTAGTGCTGCCTAGATGTCTGCTACTCTAGCATTTGGGTTATTGTTAGAGTACTTAATATACCAGGTTAGCGCATGATCTTGTAGAGCACTAACTAGTGTCGTCTTCTTATATGATCATCTGTAACACCTTGAGCTTCCCATAGAGCCCTCACAATGAACCAAAATTGGTCTGGGTCCTCATTTCCCAGCCTTTGAACAAAGGCAACTTCATTGTATTTTCCATATTAAACCGCGGTGGAGGTGGAGGTGGTACAGATGAAGTTGGAGGTGAGGGTGGTGAATTTGGAGGAGGTGTGGGTGGAGGTGGTATTCTCGGAAATCCTTGCCTTATTAACTAAATAGCACTTTGTTGAGAAACCTTCGCTATCCCTTCTTCGTTGACTCGTGGAGGCGAAATCAGGGTCTATACTCCAGACCCTTTTTTCCTTCGTTCCTATATTTTTTTTCGCTTCGCATAGCGTTGAACATCAAGGTAGTTGCATAACCCATTTTTCACACAATATCATTTTAATCTAGGTATTCATATACTTTACGTACTTACCTCACGGTCCTTTGAAAAAACATCGCTCCACTTCGTTGTAGCTAACTGAGGTGTCGACCGCAAATTCATTCACAAATCCTCCTATGACACGATTGAGACAATGATCAACAACGAGATGATCTTATCCTTCGATTCTTCCAACCTTCGCACTATCTCTGGGGTCCACACAATAGGACCATCAAGTTTCCACCTTCCTTGGCTATCTACTAGCTTCGCGATCCACTCGTATAGATCGATAGGGAAGGAGTAGAAAAATATCTTGTGGATCTATGTATATAGGAATCTATCCAACCACTGTTCTTTTGTCAGTCATCGGTTTATGTTCCCTTGTGTCGTGAATTCGTGGATCTTTCTATCCAACCAGTCTCCAATCTCCTTCTTAGTTGGATTCCAGTGATACGACATCACACATATCTTATGCAAATTTTTCTCCCAGCAACGGAACCATTTGTTGGCTTGGGTGGGCCTGACCTAGGTTCAGTGTTACTTATCCAAATGAATCCCTACACTACTGGCCCTTTCGACATCAGTTTGTGGAGGGCAGACCGAAGTCTCACCCAGAGCAGTATGGGGGATGCTAGAACCAAGTTTCCACACCCTGAGATGGTTGTGATGTCGTTTGATTTCTTCTATCCATGCCTGCACACAGGTGGTCTCACTCTAGGGCTTGTAAGACAAACCCTCTATTCTAACCTTCAATACCTTCGCGAAAGTATATGATCGACCTTCGTGCAGCCCTAACCTATGGCTCAGGTACTTTTGCGCTGCTATGGCAGCGTACCATGCAGATTCCTTAATTATTCTAAGTGATTTTCTTATCTTTTCAAATACTTGAGGTTATTACTGCATAAGCATATATTCGTAATTGTGTTCAATTATTCAGTGTAATTACATTCATTCATGCATCATATAAGCATAATAAAGGAAATTCATACACAAATATCCAAACAAATCAACAAAATAAATACACAGAAATTACATAATAACTACTTTTATTAATATCTCCCAAGTGTTATAGACTCTATCCACCCTGTGCACACAGCTGCAGGGGTCCGCGCACTCAGCTGCGAACTTCTACCCTAGGCCTCTATGCACTTAGCTGCAAAGCCTCTATCTACGCTACAACCTGAGACTTAGACTTCTTTCTTTATGGTTATGACTCTATTTCATGTTCAATTGCCTCTAAATACTTAGAGCTTAGCCCTTTTTATATAATCCCATGGTCCGTGGACCATGGGTAGGTCTCTTACAGCTGACTTTACTTTACAAAACTAAGGGTGGACTAGCCTTTTTGACACATAACACCTTCACGCTGCGTGACCACAAAATGTGGCATCTTTACAATTATATTACAAAAATTTACTTAACTTGGGCTTTTAGCCCCAAAACTACCCTTGGGGGATCCCGCTCCCAACAATGCTTACTAACTCCTGGGAGCTTGTTGGTCAAGGTACCTTTTGGCCCATAACTCAACTAGGCACTTCACCGCTTTAAACTTAATTTTTCTTATTTGCAAGCACCCTTCAAAGTTTTGGAATATTCTATTTTGTTGCATCAAGGAAATAGTTACTACCAACTATGAAATCCAAAAGGAAATAAGAACAATAATACAAAACTTTAAGGAAGTGTTGGGATCTTGGAAAAAGAATGGATTAAGGAAATTATACAATTGTAGGAACATGATCATGAGGGAAAAAGTAGATTGGAAACAAATGAATTCCTATGTAATTTTCTTATCATAATTCCTAAAATTGTTAATAAATAAGAGTCCCATGTTGATTTTTACCTCATGTTTTACCTGTATGTTGGAGTTTCCAAGTATGTTGATAATGAATCATGTGACGATGATAATTGTGGATGATCAAATTGAGTTTGAAACTAATCCAAAATAGGGTGCCATGTTGATATATGATGACTATTTAACGTTGATTAGCGATGAAGGTTTCTTTACTGCTGAAATTTGAAACCCATTGTGTGGCGTTCATAACTAATGAAGGTTTAAAATCTAACCCCCCTTATTTGCAAACCAAAGGGGCTACAATTGTTGCTGAAAATTTCACAAAATATTCATTGAATTATGATCCCATGGTGTAACTCTCTACCATCTAAATGAATGTGCTAGAGTCAAGCATGGAAAGAGATCATTTGATTATGGACCATTAATGCATGCCATTTACTAATGTGATATGACTCACCAATGATGTTAATGAGCATCGAGGTACCCCAGTACATCTTCATAGGGACAAAAAAATGCATTGAGTGCGAGTGCCTGGAATATCCGACAGTTAGGGAAAATTGATGTATTCACATTATCATCACCAAGAGAACCCACCATTGATGAATGCATGCCTCAAGGTACTAAAAGAAGTCTCTAGCCTTGAACAAAGATTATGTGTTGATGTCGATGGGTGAAGACTCATTAGTAGGAGGAACTTAATGTATCCCACATCGGCTACCATGACCATATCCAAGAATTTGAAGAATTTGCAAAGAACCAACAACATAATGCAAATATTATTGAGGACTTTGCTTTCTAGTAACCTAGTTTTCAAGAAAGTCCTTATTTAATTGCATCATTTTCCTAGTTTTCATAGTTAGACTTATTTTTATCTTTACTATTTATTTATTTATTCTCCTACACTACTTGAAAATAGAGCATCACATCAAGTGTAAGCATACTTCCAATGAAGCCATGTGTGGAACAAAATACTAAATATTCTCACTCTTGGATTTAATAAGTAATCTTTAATATATACATACGTATGTGAAAGTGACTACTTTAATGTATATGGTGCCCAGAGCTCTTGATTGGTGAAGAATATTATATGTTGATGATTGTTTGGAACTAGGCTTCAATGTGATACACATATTCTTGGATCTCCAAATCATTTAAAACTATTTGCATGTTCTCCTTTGTCATGCCATGCAAGTCTTCCATGGCTTCATGATTTCTCCCTTGAAGGCATGAAGGGTTTGATGAGAAGCAAGAGAGAAAATCCTTAGTCTTGTGTTACAATATATGATTTCTATTGATTGTTTCCTATCATTTTTTGGTTTCTTCGTGAGGTTGGAAAGGATGATCAAGGAGGGTTCATGCATTTTATTCTTGATATGGTTCTAGTTTTATATATTTTTCATGAATCTCTTGCCTTTCTCCTTCTCCTTGAGATGCAATTATGCTCCTGATAGCTATCAGGATTTCCTCTTCTAGAGATGCAAATATGCTTTATCTTAGGACTTGAATATATCTTTGAGTATCATTCTTTTTCAAGTCCTTTTTAGCACCCTTATTCTACCAACTAGTAGATCACGTCAATACATGGATTAGTATATGGGGGAGAGGTTTTTCTATAACACCTTGAAAATGAAAACCTTTAAAGAAATCAACAAAATATGTGGAAAGACAACAAATTCAAGGAGATATTTTTCATTTACATGGAGGTTTTCATGCTCTCATTACTTTGATAACATGAGTTATCTTATAATTTCCATGAATCAAGCTTAAAGGAAAAGAAGACACACTTTTCATAAAAACAAGGTAAAATAAGTAAATCATACTTTCGAGTCCTAACAATTATGACCTAGTTATCTTCAACAAAACTTTGTTTCCTTCAGTCAAACCACACTATGTGACCAACACGACAAGGGATTGTGGGGAACACCTAAGGCAGTATCATATTTTCTTAGCTCCCCTTCTCCAAGACTTAAATGTCAGGGAATCCAATTGAAAAATTTTATATCATGAAGGTTCTATCGCTCAAGCACCTCCCCAGCAGTGATGCCAAAATGTTGGGTGGAATAATTGGTAAAACGATTACTCAACATTTACTAGGGTCATAAACTTAGAGACACTCAAATTTTGTGTAGGGATTCAAAGCATAGGGACCTACTATGCTAGGTATCTTTCTAAATACGCAAGGAATTTTCACACAAAACAACATCAAAACTTGCATCCCCTTGGTTTCCGTCAGAGAGTCGTCTCCTAGACTACAAGCAATTGAAAAACCTTTAGTTGTAGTTTTCACTCAAAGAAATAAGGAAATCCTAACTAAGGGACCACTGAGTTCCTAATGTTAAACCCTCCTTGACCAATTGATCTTCCATTACCTTGTATCTTCAAGTGGACAAAGTTCTCAAGAACTCATTATGGGTTGTACAATATTTTTGCAGGAAAGGAATCCTAGGTTTTAACAAGAAACTCCTAATCAACTAGGAAGTGTTGATATCACAAAATTTTAAAAAGAAAGGGTGGTTAATCCTAATTTCCCCCAGGGTGAAACCACTACTAAATACTCATCGATGATTTAGTTACAAAAGAGAGAGAGAGTATAATGTGTGTAGCATGTAGCAAAAACCTGCTTCAAACACAAATCAATTAAATATATTATCATTTATATAATGATACACATAGTGTTGGCTTGTAGGGGCGTGACCCAGGTTCAGAGATGATTTAGCCAAAGAAATCCAGGTACTACTATCCCTTTTGGCAACAGCCTCCAGAGCACAAAATGAGGTCTCACCCGAAGCAGTATGGGAGGGTTCTAGAAACAGGTTTCCACACCCTAGAGATTGTCAAGCTATAAAAAGGGTCTCTTTCACCTCTAATTACCTCACATTAATATGTCAATCCGGGAACGTTTTGTTATTTCAAAGAGTGTCTCAGTCTGAGGCTATAATTTTCCAGAGTAATGCTAGTAGCATAGTGTTCGAAAATACAAGAGTAAATGGATGCTTGTTTACAACTAACTACTTCAAGAGATTAAACCACACATTCAGAAAACTAAGCAATTTATCAGTCAAGGGTTCAGTAGCAATAACCCATCCCTTTGTAAACTGATGGAAAAGGAAACCAAAGAACAAATCATGGATCTGGGAGCCGGACAGTAGATGTCAATGCTCACTACAGCCTGAGATCGTTCTTCACACCAAAATAACAAATGACAAGAAATGAAATGGCGGATAAGAAATGGAACAGAAATTAAGAAATAGAACAGCAAACCTAAAATGGAACAGTAATTAAGAAATAGAACAGCAACTAAGTCTAACAAGCAGTAACACCTTAGCCTATAAGATCAAATGCATTAATCGTAATCTACAGGAATCAAACAAAAATCCTTCACTCTTAAGGGCGTCTTAAATAACACACCAAAATGGAACAGCACTGATTAATGATGAATTATAGAACAGCGCTTGAAAACCATATATACACACAGCACACTTTAATAGTAAACTGATCCAGTTATCAATCTCAGTTAGAAAGAGTACGATTGCATTTCAAAATAGAACAGCATTGTTTATAGATCCAACAATCACAAAGAACATAACTTCCAAGATGACTTCCGTAATGTTAATGAACAAGTGCACAACACAAAGGCTCTGTAATTAAATAGAAACAGTATTCTGTAAAGACTAGCAGTGTTATATCAACACCTAAAAGAACAGTGATACGATGTAGAGTCAATACAATAGTTATGTCTTTAGAAACCTTAATAAATTAAACATAACAGAGCATGTGATGTAAACTTACAAAACACATCAGATTACAAAATAACGTCGATAAGCAAACCATGCATAAACCAAACTTAATAGTACAGGAGCAAGTGTCCTCCAGGGCTGGGCCCTTAGCCTCCAGGGGTACACCGCTTGAAGTTATTCCAGACTCAGAGATGAAATAGCAACCAAGTTTGTATTAATGAATAAAGTGGAATTACAATAGATCAGTTCTTAACGAGACTTGATGATCAAAGTTTTGATCTTAAAGGAAATTACATCAAACATAACAGATTCTCCCCTCTTGAGATAACAGTCTTGCCCCTTTTATAATGGTGAAGGCGGAGATATCTAAGTGCAGAAATAGATAAAACAGTGATCCCTTAGGATCAAGGATCCTGAGGGATTTTCCGAACCATTAGTCCTCAGTCATCTCTTTTCTTTCCTGCCGAGTTGATATCTCCACTTCCTTTCTAGGGCTGATTCACTTTGATTTACTTTGCCTTGTTTGCATACGGTTCCCCGTCAAAGGGACAACGGTTAACCCGTCCTTGTCCTTTCCTTTGGAATAGTAGCTTCCCGTTTTTCCTTCTTTCTACATAAGGAAATGACAATTTTCAGTGTTTTCGTCTTGCATATTAATCTCACATGTTTTATTACAATTCCTTATCATTTTCCTAGTTCATGATGCAAAAGGTTTGTAAGTTCTAATGAAAAGATGCTGAAATAATTACCAAAAACATACCTTCTTTAGTACTCCACAGAGATGTCTGATGATTTCCAATGGTCCGCAGATTTTCCCTGCACACACGTTGCTACACGCATCTATCAGTACCCCGCAGCCTGTGATGTTGCCTTCACACAGCCCTGCTCGAGGTGCGATCCATGTTATTACCCAATTCCTTATTGCTAACCCAATAATTGTCGATCACTTAGCTTAACAGTATGTGTCTAATTATACTTAACATTGTTCAATATTCATATAAGTGTGCGTGATAAAGAAAACAATATAATTAAAATATTACAAGAATAGATACACAAGATTTGGAATTAAACTTCTCTTTATTATTCTTCTTCCTTGGTTATAGACTCAACTCCGCCCTGCACACTCAACTGCAGGGGTCTGCACACTTAGCTGTGGACTATACTAGGCCTCTGCGCACTCAATTGCAGAGCCTCTTCCTACTACTACGACCCAAAGCACTTAGATTTTTACTTAATGCTCGCTATCTTCTAGACTCCATTCGTTTTTCCATGTATCTATTCATTCCCCTTACAACTTAGAGCCTCGCTCTATTTATACAATCCCATGGTCCATGAACCATGGGTATGCTGACATTACATTACAAAACTTAGGGCGGACAACCCTATGACTCAACATACATTTTGTGCCCGCAATTCACAGAGTCTTACAACATTATTTGACCAAAACTTGGGCTTTAAGCCCCAAAACATGTTCTGGGGGGATTCCATGCCCAACAGGTCCCCAACACAAACATCGTGACTCACCCTCGATTCACTCTGTCGGCACAACAATCTTGGCATGGATTCCCTCCAGCTAGTCCCAAATGGCCTGAATGTCGACAACGCACTATGCTGCCACCTTCTGAACCTGTTGCATTCTTGCTTCTGAACCCTCTGTTTCTGGCGTGTTTCACTACATCTGTGCATGCATTCCTTGAATCTATGCAAGCTTTCTTTCAATATCCGTCGTGATTGTGAAGGCTTCATCAATCCATGGCTAGACGCGTGCTTTTAGAACTACTTCTTTGTGGCATGCTATGTCCACTTGCTCTTTTAACTGCGTCCTTGCAAGCCACTGAGTAAGGACTACTATCTGTGTAGTCCCTCTAATGTTGTCATATTGTTGCTGGAGTTAGCGTGCCTCAGTCTCTAGCCACTGAATGTTGGGGTCCTCCTGCAATGTAGTGAGGACCTCCAATGCCTGCTCCAACATGTTGGTATAGTCGCGGACTACACCTCCAATCTCTTCCATCCCTGCTGCAATAGCGCTAGTGCATTGTTCTCTAACCTCTGGGGGAGTGGAAGGTTGCACCTTCAACCACAGCTTGACAATTTGGAGATTCAGCTCTAGCTGCGATCTTGTTATTTCCTCGTGCGTGTTATGGACTCCACTTGCCAAATAGTTGATTCGCACTTATGTTGGTAGGTCCGCTGCAATGGACAACTCTGGGATGCACTAGCAAGCATCGTCAATTGTCTGTATCAACTATTTGATCTGCGACACCAACTCGTCACACTGCAAGCTAAGCTATTCTATATTAATCTTCTGCTCGCTCAATACCTGGATTGTGTAGATCTCTCTGGTGTGGAGTTCTTCTGTTAGCCCATCCTATAGCTGATAAAGTGTGTCGCGGGGAAGGGAAACCAAGTTAAGGCCAATGCCTTTCATTGTATTAAGCGTTACCCACTCCATTGTGTTCTCTGAGACTAGCACTCCATCTGGCAATGTTATAGTATTGGCTATGTTCGCGCATAGCATCTATTCTGCTACCGATGTGCCTGCTATGATATGGGTAGACAAGGTACTTTCCTATGGGGGTCACACCTATAACTCCTACAGCTATGCCCTTAGGGCCCCCAACATAGTCAATTGCTCCGTCATTATGTCTTGGGGTGCTTCACTAGTGAGATCGTGAACCGTCTCACCAATTTCATGGAGATCACCTTTAGTTAAAGTGATCAAGTCGATGGCCAGCTTGAGGTTTTGACCTTTTTTCTTGGACCCAATCTTTTTGCAGTGCGCGGCCGTTTGATTCAGGTCGAGGTGGTTCCTGGGTCCGCACTCTCTTCTGCAAGGTATGTGTCCTCTACCTCCTGTCCTATAGACATTGCTTGGCCCTCCTCTGCCTACACTGTTGTGGCTTCTATTGTCTGCGTTGCTGCCGCTACTTCGACGACCTTATTCTACTATGTGGCTACCTGTGCCGCTTCGCGGGCTGCCCTGACGTCGACTGCCGCTTTTTCATTGTGCCTTTTCTCGACCAGTTGGGTGACGCGCAGGTTGGCATCATCCTTCCTTTTCTGTGCTGCCATATTTTCCAACTCTGGAAAATCTGAGGTGCACCACTCAGGAGGCCATGTCTCTAACACTATAAAGATCACATCGTCAATGGCTACGAATGGGAGTTTTGTCCACTAATGCATCGGATCTTTTCGCGCCCTAATGTAGATATTTTGCATGTCCGCCCTGAAGTCTGCAAAACTCTGCAGACTGTTGTGCACTGTGGGGGACAGGTGTGGCCTCCTATTAATCCACATTCGGATGCTCACCTCCATGAGCACCCAAAAAATATTGTTATTGCAAATTTGTTTCGCATCCTTGGTGGCCCAGAACGAATCATATTTCACGGCCTCTGGTAAGCCTCGATCGATGCTTGGGAACTGGCTATCCTTCGACAGTTCCTCCACTACCAGCAAGATAGATAAGAGAAACCACGCATAGTGGAAGCACTTACCTTTTTCCAATGCCTCCTAGCAGTTGAGAAAAAACTCTTCGCAGAGGAACTCGACCCAGTTGAACTAGACCCCTTCCACACACTGGTCGGCCAGCACAATTACCGGCACTGGTACTTCATCGCCACGACATTTTCTCATTACTTTACTGGTTACGAGTTGGGTGGCTATGCGCACCCATTTATACTTCATATTGGTGATAGCATAATCCCTATTTTTCTTCTCGAGCTTATATTTTTTCTTCATGGCCTCTACGAGAGCCAAGTCGCTGCTTTTCCCTGCTATCATCGCAAGGTCCTTTCCCTTACAGGGAAGCTGAGAAATTGGTGGATGAGATCTGCCGTGATGGGAATAGGCTCCTCCAGCCATAAGTACCCACCATGCATCAGGTAAAGCAACTACCTGATGATGAAAATGGTGATGGGCATGCGGTGGAAATGTGGTATCCATAGCAAATGAAGCAACCCAGTCTTTTCCACATTGCGCAGCCATTTTTGCCGCTCTAACGTTATCACTGGTCCCTCTGTATTATGTTTCATTAGGTTCATCATTTCTAAGTGTGGGAACTTCTCGTTGTTTGCGAGGTCTCAGTCTTCAAATTTCATGGTGGGCACGCATCCTAGAATCGGACCCTCAAAGGTAATTCCATCAGGGAGGAGCGCGGTCTGGAGTTCACTCTTCATTGCATCCAGATCCTTTGGTATTTTGGTTTTCCCTTTTCGCGGAGGGACATACTTGGGCAATTCCACTGCAAAGATAAACGGTTGGATGCCTTCCCCCACATCTTCTTCTTCCTCTACTGCAGAAATCAGAGCCTGCAAGTCCACTTCCTCTTCATCTATTTCAATGGTGATTGCCTTTCCTTTTTCTTCCATTGATAACTTACTGTGCCACGGATTCCTTGGGAACATGCGTACTGGTCCCATTGCCTGCTTATCTTTCTTTGGTCTCGGTGTCTGAGGTGATTTAGGGCAGCCCCAGTGCCTTTAGGAACATTGTGGATTTGCACAGCTTCACCGACGGTTCCTTCTTCAATGCCCAACCCATCCTTAGTGGTTGTCATCATTTCTGCACTGTATGTGGTCTTTTGCGAACTCAAAGGCTCTATTATCGCTTGGCTCTCAACACTTTGCACTCTTTGCAACCATTCAAATCTCAATTGACCAAGTGTTGTCTTCTGGCTAGCCTTTGGAGTTTTATAACGCGTTTTGAATTCAAATTCGACTATTCCCCCCAATTTCGCGCCATCAATGCTTTCTTAGCGGAAGATTTTTTGAAATCTTGCCCATAACTCCTGCCTTAAATGCTCGTTGCACGCTCTATTTGGCCTCAAATTGGACATCATGTCATGAACAGTGACACCAACAGTCACTTCCCAGCCCACCCACATGGTGGCACATCCCCCCTGCACAGGCACAAACCTTGTGACAGGTTGTTCCTGCGCGCACCTATCACAGCACGTAGCTCCCAGGTAGAATAGTTTATAGTCTTGCGCTCCCTTTCAGCTACCTGGAATGCTAAGATTGTTCTTCCTACGTCTAGTTAGGTGGTTAAACTGCCTATGCGAGGCTCCATCTCGCCTTCCAGTATAGTCCGTGGAAAATCCTTATTTGTCCTCGTGGCATTCGGCGCTGCACGCTCTACTGTATGTAGTGCGCTCCCTTGATTACTGTGTTTGGTGATATGCGGTCTTAGTCATGGCAGAAGACTAATTAATTCTCGATGATAGTCTTCTAATTCATTAGTTTGATCAGTCGCACCTTGCCTTGCCATCATTGGTTTATTGACAAGACATGCTTGCTTGATCTTGTTTTCTAGCCTCTTGACCTTTGTGACCATCAAAATGTTTTTCTTCCTTAGTCATACCTAGTCCTTTTCAAGTTTGTGAAGTCTAAGGTTCCCTTGACGAATGGCTTCCTAAAGTCTTATGTGTTCTGCTTTGCGTAGCTATGTGATTTCTTTGTCCTGGGCTTCACGCATTGTCGCAGTTGCGGGTGCTATTACATGTGGATTCATCTTTGCATGCTCCTCAGAGATTACGGTCCCTACTTCATTCCACAACCTTGGAATTGTTTTCACAGTCAGGGATTTGCACATGGTCCTATAGGCCCATTGAACCACTGCTACGCGTAGGTCCCAGTCAGTGCGTCTCACCTGGTGAACCCTGTTCAGTACTTTGCACAACCTGTCGAATGCTTCTCTGCGGATAATCCTTGGCATGCTTCGCCTTTCCTGCTGCTACATTTTGTTCCGATTCTCTATTATGGGAGTGGTGTGCACTTGTGTGGGCTGCATGTCATATGTTTGTACCAATTGGGAAAGGTGGGTGCACAAGTTGTTTTTCCCCTTGTAACTGGCTCTCATCCTTAGCTAGGGTTTTCCAAATCACAGTCTCATCATCCTCTTGCATCTGCACCAGTCCTCAAAATTTCTCTGATATGTACCCCACCACCTTGCGGGTGTCGCGCGCAGTGCCCATTTCAGAGCATCAAACCACTACTGTTCTGGTACTGCGCTTTCAAATTTGTTGAGGAATTCATCCACCCATCATACATAGGCAAATCCCTTACCTCTATTGTCACGCAGCGCAATGATCTAACCATTATGCTGCAATTAAGCATGGTTACTTCATGTAGCCGATTCTTCCATCATTCTATTTCTTCATCCAAATTTGAAGTGCAGGAGCTTTCACACTCCCATGAAATCCTACCATCTGCAGTCAGGTTCACCCAATCTCGTTCTCACGTGGTTATCTTGTAGATACAATCGAGATCGTCATCACTATCATCATCACAGACCGGTTCAGTGTATCGCACTCCTTCGGCCGGTCTAGCGGTACTACTATGCGTAGTGACTTTTTGTCAAAAATCATTTTGTGCTTCCTTAGATTTATGACTCCGTTCATATCAATGGCCTAGTCTATTCCTAGTAGCACAAGATAGGGATTGCTATCATCGACAATCTCTATCACTTCAAAAATTTTCCAGCGCAATCGCACCTTCAATATCCACCGTTACTCCTTCCAATCTTCCCATGGGTAAGATCTTTTGTTGGTTCGCCATTCGCAATTGAATAGGAGACCATTGTAGTGTGGGTCTACCCATGCATTCCCATGTTTGTTTCAGCAATACATTCACGTCCGATCTGAGATCCAGAATTACCTGATCCATTTCATACTCACCAATTTGCACAGTCAACCTCATTTCCCTTCCTGTGTGCAATGCATGCTTTCCAAGTTTCCGGACCACACGCGGTTCTCTTGACCCTACACACATAGTTATAAATTCCTGTAGTCCTTTTACTGCCTTGCTGTCGCACAACAGTTTCATGCATGTCTCTAGAAAGGTAGTGAGAATTGAAGGATCCATCCCTGGTTCTAGTTGATCCTTACTACCTGAAGTGCAGGCCTCCTTGAAGCTCTTCTTAGCTTCCATCAATGTCTCCTTCACGTGTTTTAAATCAAATTCAGGTTCCTTTGTAGAAGCCTTGTGAGCCCACGCACTTTCTTTTGACTGCTTACCTTTATTATCACCAATGGTGATACCACTTCTGAGCAATATGTTTACATTCGGATCTTCTTCGCGTGGCTCTGACCTCATCATTTGCAAATTTTGAGTCGGAGGAGGCTGCATATCCCTTTTCATGCAGCCTTGCTATTAATGTAGGTCAGTCTTCTACCTCATGATCAAACTGAGTATAGTACAAACATGATGTCCTCGTCGAATTTTTACAATCGCGAGCATAGTGTCCTAGCCCTCCACAATTGTAACAAATTAGTTGTCTGCGACCCCTTACTAGTCCACCTCGACCTCATCTGTGCCCCTGAAATCTAGTGCGCGCCATTCCTGCATTTGGTTCGAGGGCTCACGTTTCGGTTTGTACCCTATAGGCAGGATTCTAATTCATCATTAGTTCGTACCTTCTGCAAGTGTGTTCATCAAGGCCTACCGACCTACAGAAATTACAAAACAATTGTTGGGACGTCTACGTATACTTCTACAATAGATGACAATTATTCGTAGTGTGTTTTCCTCCTATCTGATAGATCGCGCACCATAGTGCAGGTGTCGCGCTTGGTCCTGCTTGTGCCTCGGGTCTTAATGGCATCGGCCCTCCTCCTACCAAGTAATTCGCGAAAACTAGACAGTGGTCCTTGTCATGCCCTTGGCCTTTGCATTTTATGCACCATACCTCCTCGCGCGCCTCTGGCCGAGGTGTCCTGTCCTGTTTCAAATTCTTCATTTCCAGACACAAATTTTATAGTTGCGCGTGGATTTGTTGGACTCCTAGACCAGGATCTTGTATAGGGGTCTCATGCAATCTCATTTCCATCTCCAAAGCTTCAGCTTGGGTGGAAAGCTTTTGTTGTGACAGCGTCATCCTTAAATGCAGTGTTAGTGATGCTACAACCCAAGCGCGGTGTTGTCCATCCATCAAAGTCATGTTGGCTTCGTGAATCATACTCTTTAGCCTCTAGTCTAGATCCTAGGTGGTCTCGCCTGGGATCATCGTGTTCTCCTCAAACCCGATAATTGATTGTGTCTCCAACTTTGGCCTGCTAAATTCCCTGTTCAGCACGGCCTGGATTTCTGCAATTCCTAAGTTTGGATGGTCATTAGAATTCTTAATATACCATGTTAATGCACGATCCTGCAACACACTTACTAGCATATCCTTCTTTATATTGTCATCCACGACTCCTTGTGCTTCCCATATTGCCCTTACCACAAATCAGAATTGGTCTAGATCTTCATTCCCTACTCCTCTGAATACCGGTAGTTTGATCGCACTCACCATACTGATCTGTGGTGGTGGCAAAGGTGGGGTGGGTGGAGATGGGGGTGAAGAGGGTGATACGGGTGGCAGTGTAGGTGGAGGTGGTAAGCGCGGAATTCGCTGGCTTATTAGACTAACTGCGCTTCTCGGAGAAACTTTCGCGAGCTCTTCCTCGCTTTCCCACGATGGTGAAATTAAGGCACTAGTTTCTAATTCTTCACTACTTCTGTTTCTGTAGATCTTCCCACTTCGTGTAGTCCCAAACATTAATTTATTCACATGACCCGCTTTTCACACAATAGCATTTTAATCCAAGTGTTGAAAGAATTAATATACTTACCTCGCGGTCCTTTGAGGAAGCATCGTCCCGCCTCACTGTAGCTGACGGTCGTATCTACCACGAACTCAGTGATAAGTCCTCCTATAATTCGATCTAGCCAATGGTCCACAGCTCGCACAATCTTATCTCCTGACACTTCTAGTCTGCATACTAATCTCGGGGTCCACACGATGGGTTTGTCGAGCCTACACCTTCCCTGACTATATGCTAGCTTCGTGATCCACTCATACAACTCAGAAGGAAAGGATGCAAAGAAAATTTCATGGATTTCCATATATAAGTAGCACTCCAACCATTGTTCCTTAGATACTCATGGATTCCTATTTTCCTGCGTCGCGAACTCGTGAATCTTCTTGTCCAACCACCCTTCAATTTCTTTCTTTGTTGGATTCCAATGACATGACATCAAACATCCCTTATGTAGATCCCAATCCCGGCAATAGAACCATTTGTTGGCTTGTAAAGGCCTGACCCAGGTTCAGAGGTAATTTAGCCCAGTACTACTAGCCCTTTCAGCAACAGTCCGCGGAGAGCGGACTGAGGTCTCACTTGAAGTAGTATGGGAGGGTGCTAGAACCAAGTTTCCGAACCCTAGAGATGTTTGATGATTTTTAGTGGTCCATATATTTTCCCTACGTGCACGTCGCTACACGCATCTATCAGTACCTCGCAACCTGCGATGTTGCCTTCATGCAGCCTTGCTCGAGGCGTGATCCATGTTATTGCCCAATTCCTTAATATTAAACTCATAATTTTTGATCACTTAGCTTAACAGTATGTGTCTAGTTATATTTAACAGTGTTCAATATTCATATAAGTGTGTGCGATAAAGAAAACAATATAATTAAACAGGAAATAGCACAAGAACAGATACACATGATTTGGAATCAAACTTCTCTTTATTATTCTTCTTCCTTGGTTACAGACTCGACTCTACCCTGCACACTCATCTCCAGGGGTCCGCGCACTCAGATGCGGACTCTACTAGGCCTCCACGCACTCAGTTGTAGAGCCTCTTCCTACTACTATAACCCAAAGCACTTAGACTTTTACTCAATGCTCTCTATCTTCTAGAATCCATTCGTTTTTCCATGTATCTATTCATTCCCCTTACAACTTAGAGCCTCACTCTATTTATACAATATCATGGTTCGCAGACCATGGGTAGGCCAACATTACATTACAAAACTTAGCACAGACAACTCTATGACTCAACATACATTTCACGGTCTGCGCCCGCAATTCTCAGAGTCTTACAACATTATTTGACTAAAACTTGGGCTTTGAGCCCCAAAACATGTTGTGGGGGGATTCCATGCCCAACACAGATTTTTTTTCTTTATAGAAAGAGATATATGACAAATAATATTTGAATTCATATCCAAAGCCTCACTCAACACTGATAAAAACCATACATATTACCTCTATCAAATATAAATCCATAGAAAATACAAGTAATAATCCTACATGCAAACTACAATCAACTCTTTAACCATTCCCTCGTGTCATTTCATGCAAAGCTTCAATTCATATTTATTTCAAAGTCTTATATTTAGTCTCTACACATGTGATTCATGCACCCATCAAACTACATATAAGCATAGGAGGTTGACATAAGTCATATAATAAGTATAAACAAGTAAGAGCACACAAATCTACTTTAAACACAATGTTATATTGTTAACAAATATTTTCAAACTATGAATGATAGTTATAAATAAGATATTTATAGCTTCATGCATTATGTCACATGCTAGAGGAAATATAACCTCAAATTAGCCAAAGACACCTTCCATCAATGAACCATGATCCTAAATCTGCAATAAATTATATAGGCTTGCATTCTTAGGCAACAAGATTATTCATTTGATTATTATACACTAAGGAACAAGATTAGCATATAGACTCTCCAGATCTGATCTAAACTAGAAATAAAAAACACCATGATATCATCTTGCATACACTCAATGCTAATATTCAATACTTCGAATAAAAAATCAATCTAAATAAAATAACACATAGTTATCAA
This sequence comes from Pinus taeda, assembly GCA_000404065.3. Classification (NCBI taxonomy): domain Eukaryota; kingdom Viridiplantae; phylum Streptophyta; class Pinopsida; order Pinales; family Pinaceae; genus Pinus; species Pinus taeda. The sequence goes on along the minus strand of APFE030676743.1, from coordinate 137,171 downwards.
CCATCAACCTTCAATATTAAAAACACATATAAATTCCACGTCAAACATAGTCAAATCTTCAAATCTAAGCTATACATACACAAGCCTAAGCATTAGAAAAATAATAGTATAGGAGGGAAACGTGTTGATATGGTGGGCTCAATCCAACCAGTGGCATTGCCTCTATTATCACTCCAATATTTCTCTAGAGTTGTAAAGAAAGAAATGATTAGAGGTAACCACAAACCTACTTTGGAGATTAGGATCTAGCCTTCCTAATTCTCAGAGAGGGCTCTCTCTTTATGATTAAACTTTGTTTTAGTTATTTGATTTTAGACTAGTTATGATTGTACTTAGGTTTTGATTTGGATTTGGTGGTGAGATCACTGACTTATACGGGTAGAGGGATGTCTTTTACCACTAGGATATGGGCTCAAATTTCAAGAAAAAAGGACTAGATCAAGTTCTAAAAATAGTGTCTACAGGGCAAGGTAGCTAAGTTATTTAAGATATTAAGGTTGGATGGTGAAGTTGGCTTCAATCGGATCCAAAGAGAAATTAAGGGTTCCTTAGGCCGGATTATGAAAGAAGTGAAAGATGTCAATCGGGATGGGAGAGAAATTAAGGATTCTCAGATCCAAATATCAGAAGAAAACATAGAAATGATTAACTATTCAAGACAGAGTGTACTTAAACAAATTCTGAAATAAATTTCCAGTTAATTCATTCACTTTAGATAACGTGTAAGTTTGTGTAATACATAAGAAGATAATAAATTTGACAAAGAAAATACTTCACTGTAATAGTTCAACACATGAATCCTGTAATGCAATATTTTTATTACTCAGTCTAGTCTGCTGACTTGAAAAATTGGTACAATAACTCTCAAGTTTCTGATCAATACAACTCTATAAATTTCTAGCAATCCACACTCAATACTTCGAATTATGAAGTATTTATACAAAAATAGTTTACATAATATCCCAAACTGTCTTGGGAATTAATTTAGGAGAAAGAATTATCTTCATGCAAGAAGATAGAGACAAATATTCAATTATTGTATGATGTCCCTATTTATTTGGATGTGCCGTCTTTATGCTATGATATTTTGTTGTTTATTTTTCTGCCTTGTTGTTGGTCTTCACGCTGACTATTCCTTTTACTTTTCCCTTTCTCGACTGATACACTTTATCTGATACACGTTCATCTAGTTGGCCTATTATTTTTTCTTTATTGTGCTTTTTCCTTTTGATTGTTCATTTCTACATTTTGATTGTGCATTTTTATAGCAAGTCATTTATCTTCTCCAACATATATGCATCTGGTAATTTAATATTTACCATTTTCATGTAAATCTCATCTACTTCTGTATACTTAGCAAAAGTAGGACTGCTTACAAAAAGGTGTTTTACCTCATGTTGGAGGTAAACCAGGTTCTCAAATATCTTATATAGAACCTTTCCAGTAGGCATCCCCTTCAAAGAGGAAGTTTTTACCTAATCTCTGGCCACCTCTCTGATTCTCCTGTTGTAGTCATCCTGTGGCATCAATTTATCATTTATCACCAAGGGATTAGGAAAACCTTTCTGCCTTAGAGCATCAAACTTAACCATGAACTTTTCTATAGCCAGCTACATGGTTTGGAATTTTTCCTCAAGGTTCAGCATTAAATTTCTCTTGGTGAGCACCCTTTTTACTTCTATTATGGTGTCAATCTTGTTTGGTATGTCTAGCTCCTGTAATTCATATTTTGTTTTGGAGTTAAGGAAGTGAATAATCCTAGCAGCTTCTTCTAGCTTGTCTCCCAGTTCAGCCTTAACTCTCTGAATGGCTTCTGTAGCCTCTTTGACCAGGTCATTTTGTTCAAAGATTAGTTGAATGGATGGCCAAATATCATTGGCAGAGTCAATGATATTGGCCCATAATTGTTCCTTAGCTTGGCCAAGTCGCTCCTTTAACGTTAATTCTTTCTCCAAGCTCTTCATCTTTTCAGTCAACTTGGTTGACTTCTAAACTTCTTCCTTGTGCATAATCTATGCAAGCTTGTTATCACTCTCTAGATTAGTTATCCTTTCCTTAAGCTTGTTTATTTTTGTGGTCTGAATGGACATGTCTTCCATTGCCTTGACCAATTTACTTGCCTCATCACCTGGCTGAGTTGTTGTTGTTGTTGAACCTCTTGTTGATGTAGATGTTGTGGCAGCTGGTAGTGATATAGCCAGTGGAGCTGTAGGAGCCAATGAAGCTACCAAGGTGGATGGTACAGTTGTGGTAACTGTTGGAATGACAGTGGCAGTGGCAGTCTTGAGGCTGGCCTGTTTCAGTTGTATTAAGATGACCAACTCTTTGTCCATTTCCTTCATTTGATCATTTAGTTGGAGAACAAGGTCCACGATTTCCTCCTAATGAGTTTGGCTTTCTAAGACCTCTTTTGTCTATGGGTGCTCTGAATGAGGCAGTTTCAGTTCCTTTCTGAGAGCAGAAATATCCTCATTCTTTTTATTTATCAACTTCTCTACAGCCTTGACATCATTAGGATCATGTCCAAGAACAATCACCAAGTCTTCCAATGACTTGATTCTATTTTCCTTGGCCTATGAGGAGGCCTTTTCCAATTTGTACTGAGTTGTGATCTTATCCAACGAACTTTGAAGATTATGTGCAATCATAGCTTTACCTGTCAAGGTGGAATAGATCATCTCACCTACCTGCATGTGGAACTCAATTTGGTCAATGGGATGAACATCCTTGGCCACAACCTCAAAATCTTCTTTCCTATAGTCTTCTAATGATATTGGTTGTTGGACTATAGGTTGCATGAAGGTCATCTTCATTTTACCTGTCTTGATGTTAAAGGCTGACATTAACCTGTTTTGATTTGCAGGTGTCTACATGAAGTATTGAGCATAAGTCTCAACCTTCAATTTCTCATTCCTCATTTCCTTGTATCTATCTTTGATATCCTTCTCTTTATCCACAAGCCTGGTGAATGAAGAGACCTCAACATTGAGTTGTCTCTCAATAAGTTGGGTATTTGAGGTAGAGGGTTGGTTGTTTCTCCTAAAGCTGATGGGCCTTTTCTTCTTTCCACCATTGTATCAATGTTAGTAATTTCCACTGAGTCAATGGTGTCTTCTTGTTCAGTTACAGGATTAAGCTTGGGCCTCTTCCTATAGCTAATCTCAAATTGTTTGTTTGTGGTTTCCATGGCTGAACTAGAACCTTCTTCCCTGGTTTTCTTTGCGTTTTTGTCTTTATTTGCTGGAGTCTGTAAAAGAGGAGGAATATTCATTGGTTCTCCTAGGTCTGGAACCTTCAGAAAGGAACTAGTGTCAATCTACTTCTCCACATCAATTGATGTATTCTCCACATCAACTACAGTGTTGTCCATGTCTATCAAAATGTTTTCCATCCATTCAGACTAGTTGGCAAATCTCCCAATGTCTGGCTTGGGATGATGTATGAAAGGACCCAATTTGACCTTGAGCCTGAGCTTATTTATGACTCCATGAGGGTCATATTTCTACATAGAACTGTTCTCAAATTTCATCTGTTGTAGAATATTATCTGCCTCTGGTCCGGCTTCCCTATTATTACAAATAAAGGGGCCCAATTGGTTTTTCATTTTGAATTGATTTTTCTTCTTGGCTTCCAAGAAGTTAACTTCATCAGAGTTTATTATCTACCTAAAGTACTCTAATGCAAATAACCTCATGGTGAGGTATTTGGGTAGTTTGTAGGGAGCCAGTTGGCATACATATATCCTTATCTTTGTGTGGGGTTGGTATAAATACCCGTCTCCCACTTTACTGTTCTTTGCCAACAGTGAAACACTTTTAATTTCCTGACTGATCCTGGGTTGATAGCTACTGCTTAGCATGCTTACAACATGATGCACAAATGAATCAATGAAGTCTTTGCAAGAAAAAATAGTGGAGTATTGTTGGATCACTGGTTTCCAATATATGACTGATCTTGGATTGCCTTTGGTTTCCAATTTCTGAATGTTGATTAGAAACTTGTCTGACTGATAGTAGAGGAACATGTGAAACAAAATTGAAGAGTACTTGAAAACTCTCTCATTTGGTAGTCTAATGAATTATTCATGCGTTCTATCTCATATGAACTAAGCATAGTTATACATTATAGCAGCAGGCTTGCCTGGGCAAAAGATAGAAAGGAAAGCTAGGACAATCTCATCCACATGCTCATCAGTGGTGTACGCTAAAACGTAAGAGAGCATGGTAATAATTTTTCTACCTCTCTCAGAAAAATGGTGGCAGCATAAAGAGGACTATCTATTGGAGTATGAGACTCTTTAATGATGAAAGTTTGAGTAATCTGAGCCTTCTTGGGTATGTCTAACTTGGTATAGAGGTCAAGGATGCCTTCAATAGAGAGTGGGATCTCATTTTGGCTTGGTTGGATTTGCAGCATTTGGTTAATGGATTCTGCAGTGATAGTGAATAAAACTTGCTGGTCAGGAGTGACAATGGCTCTTTGGTTGGGAATGTAGCAAGCTTGGTAGAAGTGGATGATTTCTAGGAAAGGGTGTACTTGTGGGAAATAGTACTTGGGAAAATTTGACTCCCAAAGGTGAATGTCATCATTCTAGTTTAAGAACTTGTCTTTACTCCAGCAATGGATTTTTAACAGGTAGGCAGGAGAAGCAATGTCCTTCATTTGAAAGTCTCGGTCTGCTAAGGCAAGGTGGTCAATGTCCAGGTAAGGGGTTTTCATACATCTCACAGAGAGGTTTGGGAAGCCATAGTTGGGTTTACAGATTTGAATTAGGCTTTCAGTTGTTTCAGGAGTGAGTTTAGAAGCTCTGGTACAGTGGGAGGGTAGTTACAGTCTGTGAAACAAGGTTTGGGTGTATAATAGGTTTCTCTTCACTTTAGGAAATTTTCTTAATTAATTCAATTAATTAACCTTTATTTACAACTGTGCATTTTCAAATTCACAGGTCGTTCTAGTTTTTTCCAAGAATACCTAGAAATTGGCGATTTGGCATGCAGACTGGGTTTAGTGGTGAATGCAAAAGGTATTGTGGCTTCAACTGTCAACTGGTTGCTTCACTTGGGTATTCGGAGCATCTTCAGGTGGGAGAAGGTGGTCAAATTGGTCGCAGAGGTTCAAGGTGTCACAAATGGATAAGCAATAGTTTGTAGTGAAAAACAAGCGAAAAGTGCAATTTGGGGCTTTTTCGACCTTTTCACGGGTAATGGTCACATTTTGGCTCAGAAATAATTAAATGAATAGTGGGTAGTTTTTGGTTTAGGTGGGGAGGTGGTTTTATGCGCCATCACACTGCTTTTGGATGGCAGGTAGTATTTTTTGTGAGCACGCGATGTAACATAGTGCTGCCATGTAGCCAAAGAGTGCTTGGCCAAAACCATGAATCTCGCATGCTCTCGGGTCGTTGTCAGTCGGACAATGAATCTGCGTGATATGGTTGTACACCATCGGATCTAGGGGTAGGAGATCGGAGGGATATCGCGCATTTGATTTGGACAGATGGAATTGGGAAAGTGATTTGGCGCAGCCCAGGGTTTAATTACACAGAAATGTAATTAATTAACGGATAATGTCGGGGCTTCTAATATAAGCAGCGGGTTAATAAGGTGGGACCATGGGTTATGTGGCGAGGTTTTTTTAACTACACCAGGGTTGGTGGGTTAAAAGGTTATCGGGGAAATATAAAGTGGGGGATGTTAATTAGATAATGCAGGGGCATAGCAAAAACTTAGGATAAAGGGTTTTTGAGGGGTAAAAGGGAAGTTAACAAGGGGGAAAGTGATATTTGTAAATGGGGAATGGGTTTACACTAGGGAAAAGGTTTTTGGGAAGGGGAATGATTTTTTGAAGAGTAATATATAGGGGAATGTGTGAAACCAAGGGGTAAAGGTCAAAATGAGGGAAAAAGGGTATTTAAAAGTAATAAAGGTATAATGGGGAAATTAGCAAATAAGTATGTGGGGGTGTAGTGAAATTAGGGGAAATTAGCAAACAATCTTGGGAATATCCTTTCTTTCTTACAACTGCACCTACACATGAAAAATAAGATTTAGCATCATAAATGTGCTTTTGACTTAGAAACCTTGTGCAATTGCAAAATTTCTTCTACCTACCCTTTATTTACCCTAACATTTTTTCTTCATTTCAAATGGGTGCATTTGAGCTTGCAAACCCTTTATTTCCTTTTCTTTTGACAAGCAAACTATCTAATTCTAACCTTATAACTTCCAATGGCTCAAATTAAACTAATGAGTTGATTCTTATTCTCTACCTAACTACTGATCTGTCAAGGTTAAACAGTTTGGCTAGATCTTTATTTTCTATATATCAACATGAAATTTTAAAGCATGAATGGGTCAAGATTAAGCTATTTGACCATCATGGATTGTGGCATTTTTGACAAGCTACACACAATCTTATTTTAAATAGTAAAGTAAAAGTAGTGGCATTTGAATTTTCACGCTTTCATGATCTATTTTTATTTCTTTTTGGTGGGGTTCATATTTAATATTCTTTTTTGATCTTTGTTTCTTTTTTTCCTTCGATTATTTTTTTAGGACATACCCTCTTTCCATTTTTTAATATGGGAAAACATTTGCAGAAAAGCAAAGGTATGTACAATATTACAATATTTAACATAGTCAATTCAAAATTATGATCCCTATTATTATAGGAACCTAAAAGTGGCTCCACTTGGGGATGGAATCTCCTTGTGAGATGTCAAGAACATCGTCGACTAGTGGCCTAATCCATTGGGTCGATCCCAAGCCTACACTTGCTTTGTTATATAATCTCTCTGACTAAAAATCTTGAATTGAAATCTTAACCTTTTCTGCAAACTGAAATCTGACACACGCTGTATAGAAATCTGATCTGAAATAACTTGCTGCTGAAAAACTGAATTTAATCAAACTAAAATCCTACCTACTTACTCTAATTAGTTGTTCAACTGCTAGTTAGGTAAAATGAAACAACCAATGCAACCATTCAAGCATCATATACATTGGTGGATTTTGCTTCTTGTGCTTGTTTGTGATTAAACTGAAGTTCTATAGCCCAATATAACCTTGTCAACAAATGAGAAGATAAGGAAATACTTGATTTCCTTTGTTGACTCTAAAAACTGTACAAAAGGATATTCCAAAATATATATACTATTGTTCAACTGATTTAAGCAACTTACAATTGTTCTAGATGGCCTCCATGCCATGAAACTAAAATGTCAATTTTATCTTTATTCCCTTGCATATTTTCATACAAGCTTTGTGATGATATTTCTACTGATTGAAATGTTTGACTAATGAAACCTTTATCATCTTGATCCTGAATCTCATAGTCATTTAATGAAGTAAAATTCTGATTGCATTCATTATCCAACATATCAGCTATTGGATCATAAAAGACTTGGAAGGATTGCTACAACTTATTTCTCATAGGTTTGAATGGAACTTCATAGATTTATACAAGTTGCTCATCCTTTTCTTTAGATATTTTATACCACATTTCCTTTAAAAATTGAAATGATTCAAAACATAGTGGTATAGAACTTTCCTATGTCATTTGATCAGGTGTTTCAATGAGATTTGATAACTATAATTGTGAAACCGAAGAATCTTGATTAGGATTTTCATTGTCTTCTTTGTTGTCAATATCAATACCTAAAGACTGCTAAATTTTTATTGTTGTAAAGTTTTCTCTGATGAATTGAAATGAAGTTAAACAAAGAGGCAATGAACCTTCACTTATTTCCAAATTTTCTACACTTCCTTTCTCATTCTCATATCTGATATGTGTAGGCTGGTCACCATATTTAATTTTCTGAAACGGAATTTCCTCATCCTTCAAACTAGTTTCGGATTGCTTTGTAAAGCTAGCTTGAGTTCGAAGAACACAATTATCATCATACTAATCATACTTAGGAAAGTCATTAAAAGAAGGAATGTCATCAAACATACACATTAAATCAGTAGATTCCTCTTCCACATATTGATCTGTAAATCCATTTTCTAATCTATGGTAGTTGGAATTAGCAATAATATGTCCATGGCTATCAACCTCTTCATTTTGTGAAATAAATGTGTCAGGATAATCTTGAACAAAAAAATTATCTTTCATATTGATCTTCTGTATCCTTTCCTCTATTTTTCTTACCGAAATTTCAAATTTTACCTCTACAATGTTGTTCTTCTCTGCTTCTGCTTTCAACTTTTTTCTTCTAATTTGCAGATTACATCTACTACAATGTTATGCATCTTTTCAAGAGTTGTTGGGTTTCTTTCTCTTAGCTAAAATTCTATTTATGGATCAAATGCTTTTGGATAATGCAAGAGAGCTAAATCAAGAGGAGGTCTTATATTTGCTCGCATTGAATAATAAACTTGATTAAATCTGTCAGAAAATTAATGTATTGTTTCATTTGGTTGTCTTTTCAACTGATTATATTCTTCTATGATTAGAAAAAGATTGACTTTAATTATCCTTCTATCAAGGAAAAATTTGACAAACTGTTGGAAATTTGAGATGCTTGCAATAGGTAGGTTCTTGAACCAACTCTTTACTTTACTTTGCAAAGAAAGAGAAAAAAGACTGATAATAACATCATCTTCATTAATCTCAAATAGGTCCAGATAATTCTCAAAACCCTGAATATGTTTCTGGGCAGTGATATGATTCTTTCCATCAAAATTGGGGAGATATTTGTAATAGTTATCAGGGAAAACATGGAGTATAGGAGGTAGCATGAGGAGCTTATATATATCAAGAACTTTACAAGGTACAGGTATATGTACAGGGATTGTAAGATTAGTCTTGATTGCTTAAGGCTTCTCAATCAGAAAATGGTCATCATAAGATTTAGAAGAAAGCTAATAAAATGGATAAGGAGAATTTATATTTACAATCTTCCAAGGAAAATAATCAAAAATTAATCTAAGATCTTCACTAAAATACAATATACATTGAAAAACCTTCTTGATGAGAAAGAACATGATTTCTTGGATAACAATCCGAGTTAGAAACCTGATCTTTCCATGTTGTTCTTTTAGGTTCATTCCTCCAACGGAGTCTTGATTGTGAAATTGATTTGGAGTTGGAGTTGCCAGGTGGATGATTTTGTTCAATCACCGTCCACCATCATAAATCAGATCTAGTCTTTGTATAATATTTCTGAAGAAAATGTTCTGCTCCCCAATTGAGTCGCCAATATGTTATCACTCCAATATTTCTCTAGATTTTTTAAGAAAGAAATAATTAGAGGTAACCACATAACTACTATGGAGATTATGATCTAACCTTCCTAATTCTCAGAGAGGGCTCTCTCTTTATGATTTAACTTTGTTTTAGTTATTTGATTTTAGGCTAGTTATGATTGTACTTGGGTTTTGAGTTGGATTTGGTGGTGATATCACTGACTTAGATGGGTAGAGGGATTTCTTTTACCATTGGGATATGGGGTCAAATGTCAAGCAAACAGGACTATATCAAGTTCTAAAAATAATGTCTACAAGGCAAGGTAGCTGAGCTATTTCAGATCTTAAGGCTGGATGGTGAAGTTGGTTTCAATCGGATCCAAAGAGAAATTAAATGTTCCTTAGGCCGGATTATGAAAGAAGTGAAAGAGGTCAACCAAGATGGGAGATCAATTAAGGATTCTCAGATTCGGATATCGGAAGAAAACATAGAAATTATTAATTGTTCAAGACAGAGTGTACTTAAACAATTCTAAAATAAATTTCCAGTTAATTCATTCACTTTAGATAACATGTAATTTTGTGTAATAAATAAGAAGATAACAAAATTGACAAAGAAAATACTTCACTGTAATAGCTCAACACATGAATCCTGTAATGCAATCTTTTTATTACTCAGTCCAGTCTTCTGACTTGAAAAATTGGTACAATAACCCTCAAGTTTCTGATCAATACAACTCTACAAATGTCTGGCAATCCACACTCAATACTTCAAATTATGAAGTATTCAAACAAAAATAGTTTACAAAATATCCCAAACTATCTTGGGAATTAATTTAGGAGAAAGAAATATCTCATGTAAGAAGATAGAGACATATATTAATTGTTGTATGTTGTCCTTGTTTATTTGGTTGTGCTATCTTTATGCTCTGATATTTTGTTGTTTGTTCTCTGCCTTGTTGTTGGTCTTCACGCTGACTATTCCTTTTAATTTTCCCTTCCTCAATTGATACACTTTCATCTGACTAGCCTATTATTTTTTCTTTACTGTGATTTTTCATTTTGACTGTTCATTTCTACATTTGGACTATGCATTTTATAGCAAGTCATTTAACTTCTCCCACATATCTACATCTAGTAATTTGATATTTACCATTTTCTTATAAATCTCATCTGCTTCTATATACTTAGAAAAAAGTAGGTCTGTTCACAAAAAGGTGTTTTACCTCATGCTGGAGGTAAAATAGGTTCTCAAATGTCTGATATAAAACCTTTCCAGTAGGCATCCCCTTCATAGAGGAAGTATTTACCTGATCTCTGGCCACCTCTCTGATTCTCCTGTTGTAGTCGTCCCGTGGAATCAATTTATCATTTATCACCAAGGGATTAGGCAAACCTTTCTACCTTAGAGAATAAAAATTAACCATGAACCTGTCTATAGCCAGTTATATGGTTTGGCATTTGTCATCAAGGTTCAGCGTTAAATTTCTCTTGGTGAGCACCCTCTTTACTTCTAGTATGGTGCCAGTCTTGTCTGGTATGTCCAGCTCCTGTAATCCATATTTGTTTTTGTAGTTAAGGAAGCGAATGATCCTAGTGGCTTCTTTTGGCATGTCTCCTAGTTCAGCCTTAAATCTTTGAATGGCTTCTGTATCCTCTTTGACTAGGTCATTTTGTTCAAAGATTACTTGAATGGATGGCCAAATATCATTGACAAAGTCAATGATATCGGCCCATAATTGTTCCTTAGCTTGGCCAAGTGGCTCCTTTAACGTTAATTCTTTCTCCAAGCTCTTCATCCTTTCAATCAACCTAGTTGACTTCTGAACTTCTTCCTTGTGCATAATATGTGCAAGCTTGTTACAATTCTCTAGATTGGTTATATTTTCCTTAAGCTTGTTTATTTCGATGGTCTGAATGGACATGTCTTCCATTGCCCTGACCAATTTACTTGCCTCATCATCTGGTTGAGCTGTTGTTGTTGTTGAACCTGTTGTTGATGTAGATGTTGTGGAAGCTAGTAGTGTTGTAGCCAGTGGACCTATAGGAGACAATGAAGCTGCCAAGGTGGATGTTATAGCTATGGTAACTATTGGAATGACAGTGGAAGTGGCAGTCTCGAGGCTGGCATGTTTCAGCTGTATTAAGTTGTTCAACTCTTCCATTTCCTTCAATTGATCATTTAGTTGGAGAACAAGGTACATCATTTCCTCTTGATGAGTTTGGCTTTCTAAGACCTCTTTTGCCTGTGGGTGCTCTAAATGAGGTAGTTTAAGTTGCTTTCTAAGAGTAGTAATATCCTCATTCTTTTTCTTTATCAGCTTCTCTGCAACCTTGACATCATTGGGATCATGTCCAAGCTCAACCACCAAGTCTTCTAGTGACTTTATTTTATTACCCTTTGCCTATGAGGAGGCCTTTTCCAGTTTGTACTTAGCAGTGATATTATCCAACGAACTTTGAAGCTTATGTGCATTCATAGCATTACCTGGGGCTGGAATAGATCATCTCACCTGCCTGCATGTGGAACTCAATTTGGTCAATGGGATGAACATCCCTGGCCAAAACCTCAAAATCTACTTTCCTATAGTTTGTTGACGATCTTGGCTGCTGGACTGTAGGTTGCATGAAGGTCATCTGCATTTTACCTGTTTTGATGTCAAAGGTTAACATCAACCTATTTTGATTTGCAGGTTTCTGCTTGAAGTATTGGACATAAGTCTCAACCTTCAATTTCTCATTCCTCAACTTAATTTCCTTGTATCTATCTTTGATATCCTTCTCTTTATCCATAGGCTTGGTGAATGAATAGACCTCAGTGCTGAGATGTCTCTCAGTGAATGAATAGACCTCAGGGATGGTTTGTTTCTCCTGAAGCTGATGGGCCTTTGCTTCTTTCCCCCATTGTATTAGTGTCAATAATTTCCACTGAGTCAATGGTGTCTTCCTGTTCAGTTATAGGATTATGCTTGGGCCTCTTCCTGTAACTAATCTCAAATTGTTCATTTGTCGTTTCCCTAGTTGAACTAGAACCTTCTTCCTTGGTTCTCTTTGCATTTTTGTCTTTATTTGTTGGAGTCTGTAAAAGAGGAGGAATATTCATTGGTTCTCCTAGGTTTGGAACCTACAGAAAGGAATTAGTGTCATTCTACTTCTCCACATCAACTAATTTATTCTCCACATCAACTAAAGTGTTGTCCATGTCTATCAAATTGTTTTCCATCCATTCAGACTAGTTGGCAAATCTCCCAATGTCTCGCCTGGGATGATGTATGAAAGGACCCAATTTGACCTTGAGCCTGAGCTTATTTATGAATCCATGAGGGTCATATTTCCACATAAAATTGTTCTTAAATTTCACTTGTTGTAGAATATTATATGCCCCTGGTCCAACTTCCCTATTATTACAAATAAAGGGGCCCAATTGGTTTTTCATTTTGAATTGAGCTTTCTTCTTGGCTGCCAGGAAGTTAACTTCATCACAGTTTATTATCTGCCTAAAGTATTCCAATGCAAATAACCTCATGGTGAGGTTTTTGGGCAGTTTGTAGGAGCCAGTTGGCATACATATATCCTTATCTTTGTGTGGTGTTGGTATAAATATCAGTCTCCCACTTTACTATTCTTTGCCGACTGTAAAACACTTTTAATTTCCTAACTGTTCCTGGGTTGATAGCTACTGGTTAGCATGTTTAAAACATGATGCACAAATGAATCAATGAAGTCTTTGTAGGAAAAAACAGTGGAGTATTGTTGGATCACTAGTGTCCAATATATGACTGATCTTGGATTGGATTTGGTGTCCAATTTCAGAATGTTTATTGGAAACTTGTCTAACTGATGGTAGAGGAACATGTGAAACAAAACTAAAGAGTACTTGAAAACTCTCTCATTTGGTAGTCTAATGAATTGTTCATGCATTATGTCTGATATGAACTGAGCATAGTTATACATTATAGCAGCAGGCTTGCCTGGGCAAAAGATAGAAAGGAAAGCTAGGACAATCTCATCCACATGCTCATCTATGGTGTACCCTTAAATGCAAGAGAGCATGGTAATAATTTGTCTGCCTCTCTCATAAAAAAAGGTGGAAGCATAAGGAGGACTATCTATTGGAGTGTGAGACTCTTTAACGATGAAAAGTTGAACAATCTGAGCCTCCTTGGGTATGTCTAACTTGGTATAGAGGTCAAGGAGGCCTTCAATAGAGAGTGGGGTCTCTTTTTTGCTTGTTTGGATTTGCAGCATTTGGTTAATGGATTCTGCAATGATAGTGAATAAAACTTGTTGGTCAGGGGTGAAAATGGCTCTTTGGCTAGGAATGTAGCAAGCTTGGTAGAAGTGGATGATTTCTAGGAAACTTGTGGGAAACAATTCTTGGGAAAATTTGACTCCCAAAGGTGAATGTCATCATTCTAGTTTAAGAACTTGTCTTTACTCCAACAGTGGAGTTTTAATAGGTAGGCAGGGGGAGCAGTGTCCTTAATTTGAAAGTATCAGTCTACTAAGGCAAGGTGGTCAATTTCCAGATGAGGGGTTTGCAGACGTCTCACGGCCAGAGAGGTTTGGGAAGCCATAGTTGGGTTTACAAATTTGAATTAGGCTTTCAGTTGTTTCAGGAGTGGGTTTAGAAGCTCTGGTACAGTGGGAGGGTAGTTACAGTCTGTGAAACAAGGTTTGGGGTGTATAATAGGTTTCTATTCACTTTAGGAAGATTTCTTAATTAATTCAATTAATTAACCTTTATTTACAACTGTGCGTTTTCAAATTCATAGGTCTTTCTGGTTTTTTCCACGAATACTTGGAAATTGGCGATTTGGCTTGCAGACTGGGTTTAGTGGTGAATGCAAAACGCACTGTGGCTTCAACTATCAATTGGTTGCTTCAATTGGGTATTCGGAGTGTCTTCAGGTGGGAGAAGGTGGTCAAATTGGTCGTCGAGGTTCAGGGTGTCACAAATGGCTAAGCAATAATTTGTAGTGAAAAACAAGCGAAAAGAGAAATTTGGGGCTTTTTCAGCCTTTTAACAGGTAATAGTCACATTTTGGCATGGAAATAATTAAATGAATAGTGGGAAGTTTCGATTTAGGTGGGGAGGTGGTTTTATGCGCCATCGCCCTGCTTTTGGATGGCAGGTGGTATTTTTTTCGAGCACGCGATGTAACGTGGTGCTGCCACATAGCCAAAGAGCGCTCGACCAAAACCGCAAATCTCGTGTGCTCTCGGGTAGTTATCAGTCAGACAATGAATCTGTCCGATATGGCTGTACACCATTGGATCTAGGGGTAGGAGATTGGAGGGATATCGCGCATTTGAGTTTCACGGATGGAATTGGGAAAGTTATTTAGTGTGGCCCGGGGTTTAATTACATAGAAATGTAATTAATTAACGAATAATGTCAGGTTTTTTAATATAAGCAGTGGATTAATAAGGTGGGACCATGGGTTATGTGGCGGGGTTTTTTTAACTGCACTAGGGTTGGTGGGTTAAAAGGTTATCAGAGAAATATAAAGTGGGGGACGTTAATTAGATAATGCGGGGGCATAGCAAAAGCTTAGGATAAAGGGATTTTGAGGGGGGGGAAGGGAAATTAAGAAGGGGGAAAGTGATATTTGTAAATGGGGAATGGGTTTCACACTAGGGAAAAGGGTTTTGGGAAGGGGGATGATATTTTGAAGGGTAATATATAGGGGAATGTGTGAAACCAAGGGGTAAAGGTCAAAATGAGGGAAAAAGGGTATTTAAAAGTAATAAATGGATAATGGAGAAATTAGCAAATAAGTATGTGGGGGTGTAGTGAAATGAGGGGAAATTAGTAAACAAGCTTGGGGAATATCATTTCTTTCTCACAATTCCACCTGCACATGAAAAATAATATTTAGCATCATAAATGTGCTTTTGACTTAACAACCTTGTGCATTTGAAACATTTCTTCTACCTTCCCTTTGTTTACCAACATTTTTTCTTCATTTCAAATGGGTGCATTTGAGCTTGCAAACCCTTTATTTCCTTTTTTTTTTACAAGAAAACTATCTAATTCTAACCTTATAACTTCCAATGGATCAGATTAAATTGATGAGCTCATACTTATTCTCTACCTAACTACTTATCTTCCAAGTTTAAACAATTTGGCTAGATATTTATTCTCTATCTATCAACATGAAATTTAAAGCATGAATAGGTCAAGATTAAGCTATTTGACCATCATGGATTGTAGCATTTTTGACAAGCTACACACAATCTTATTTTGCATAGTAAAGTAAAAGTAGTGGAATTTTCATTTGCACACTTTCATGATCTATTTTTATTTCTTTTTGGTGGGGTTCATATTTAATATTCTTTTTTTATCTTTGTTTCTTTTTGTCCTTTTATTATTTTTTTAGGACATACCCTCTTTACATTTTTAATATGGGAAAACATTTGCAGAAAAGCAAAGGTATGTAAAATATTACGAGACTTAACACAATTCAAAATTATGATCCCTAATATTATAGGAACATAATAGCCTCTTTTAAAGATAAAATCATAGTGAGCTTAAAACAATAAATGGTATAACTTGAGCATCAACATTGATATTATAACACTCCAAATTTTATATCATAAATAATACAATGGTGCTTGATCTCAATAGTCACCACATGGGATCATCCCATAGGCATAAAAAAATGACAAAACCTCCCCTTTAACAACTTCCGAACCCAGGTTTTACTCATATATTTATGCAGGAAAGAGTAGGGGCGAGTTAAAATTGTTTTCCCCAAAGATAACATGTCAAACTATGATCAGTTTGCAAAATATTATATTTGATACATTATTAGTTAAATATCTGATCACATAGGGTTTATTTTTCATTCAATCCTCTGAGACTACATTGATATTACGCGCTCAACTAATTAGTTTCTCAATTGGGGCACAATTGGTCAATGGCGCAACTAGAAATTACCCTTTGAAAGAACCATGGATATCTCCTAATATGCATATTTTTTGGAGAAAATTAATCACATTGACTATTTGGGGATGTTTTCAGAAAACCATGTTTTATATTTTCCAAATTCTTCTCCATTTTCACATAAATAGTTCTTGAAGTTGATGACTCAATTTTGTCTAGCACGAGATGTCCAAATTGTTAATCATTACCTTGAGGTTTATAGAAATGACATGGGTGAGATGTATACAATATAAAACCATGTCATTAACTCTAGGAACAAAACCCATTTTCTAAAATTATCCTTAGAGTTGCATAAATATGTCAACCTTGGGGGTTGGTTACCAAACCTACATAGGTGTTATAGGAACTAGATAAATGTTGGCATTATGATGTATGTGTTGTCCTTAATGGCAACCAACTTGTAACAGAAGAAGTATATGGTAACTAGATGAATCCACAGGTCAGTTCAGAGGTGACAGAGTGATGGCCATAATAACATAATGATGGGACAAAGGTTTACATATCAAAATCAGAAGTTTGATCAAGGTGAATATCTAAATATCTATACGTGGGTTCGTCAAGGCCAAGTTGCGTATACACGTAGGTACAAAGAAGAAAAGTTGTGTACATGTTGACACACTAATTTAAGAATACCAAGGGTCCTTACCATGGTATTAGCCCACAATATTGAGCGCAGTGACAGTTACTTGATCTTCTCCAAGATTACCACCAAAACTAGTGTAGTTTTGAGTCATGGTATTTGCTAAGGCTCTAACTATATAAGGAGGTGAAGATCAAAGTGCTAAGTGTGCAGGTGAAAGGGTTTTTGATGAATACTTGAATCTGAAGTATATTTGGATTGTAAGGGACATAGATAACACATAGATCTAAAATAATTATGCACCGATGAATACAATGATGGATCAGGATCATGAGACCTAACATGAAATTCAATTGTATGATATGATCATGGATTGACTAGATCTAAGTATTGAAGCATTCTTTTATCTCTAAATATTATGATCTGGGTCTTTCTTAATTTCTGAAGAGCTGCGTGATTTTAGGTCAAAATTTGCAGATCTGTATGCAGGTTGGTCTTGGTTAAGTCGTGTATACATGTGGGTTCATTTATTCAAAGTCGCATACATAAAGGAAGGGTTTGTGTTCATAAATTAATTATCAACCTGATCAATGTTGTTGTATCTATGTTTTCTGCCAACGATGTCCTCATGTTGATATGGGTTGAGTGATAATGTCTAAAGTAGAATTGATTGAATGATGAAGTTGAATTTGGTTACATGTTTATTGGTTGAAAATATTATTGATGCTACTAACTGTATGAGGGTTTTGTAAGCTAACAGAATATTTCATAATAACTCTAGTCAACTCCGTGTCTGATTCGAAATATATTTAAGTATAGTGACATCTGTATGCAGGTTTCTCTACAAAAAAAGTGCGTATACACATGCGTTTCCTTAAGTGAAGTAGCATATAAATGTTGGCATATGAATGATCAGGGTTGCAGTTGATTCTGTGTGTTGATGCAATATTCTGAGTTCAGTTCTATGTTCTGGTTACAATGATCTCACTGTTCTGTTTGAATTAAGTTGGTGTTTGCTTCAGTTGATCTACAAGTTGTGATGTATTAAAGCAGGTGGATCTAGTGTGAAAATTTATGAAACGTGGTCCACAGATGTTGTTGAGGGTTGGATCCTTCAGTGAGGAAGTCGAAGCTTCTTTCCAATAGTAGTTGGTAATCAGATCAGGGGGTTGGAGCTCCCTTCCAGTAGGAGCTATATAACGAGTAAAGGTTGTAGCCTTCAGCAGGTGGGTTCCTGTGTACTGGCATGAGTATACAATAGTATAAGAATGTAATAAGTTTTTGCTATTAATAAGTTTGAAGACTGAGATGACATCAACGGTGATTTTCTCCCACATCAAGTTTCCACCTTAAATCCTAGTGTTCATGTGTGTTTCTTATGTGTGATACTTTATTCTGTTCTTACTGCACATGCTTAATTCTTATCAAATGCCTGATAAATCTCTTACATTTTGGTTTAAGTTTAACATATAAAGAATTAGCTATTTTACAAGTTTACTAAGCATACATTAGTTTCTTTTACAATAGCCACATACATACATGAGTTGGGTTCAGTCAAGACATGTACATATTTCAAAAAGGAAAATTATTATTGTGAGTTTTCAAAATACTAATTCACCCTCCCTCTCGGTATTTTTCCCAACACTAAACAAAACTATCATTAGTAATAAAATCAAGCATGGACCTCTTTAATAAATTAAGAATAAAAGAAAATGGCAGTAATTCACTACTTAGCATCCTTATGTATATTATGACACGTTCATGGAAAAACCAAGAAAGAAGGACAATGAATGAGTGACACCCCCCTTAGGAAGAAATGGTCCCCATTGCGTTGAGTTCCTCCATGAGATGAGGAAACTGTTGTTGAACTTAGTCCCTGGTGAGCTTTTCTGCAACCTTTGATGTGTCCAGTAATGGTGGGAAGCTTGGTCGAGGGCAGTCCACATTGAACACTCGGTGAAAACGAAGGAATGGGGGAATGTTTTTCTCCAAAGCATTGTTTTCCATGGCCTTGGTACTGGTGTAAGGACCATATTGGAGTGGTCAGAGCTTCTGATGGGCTCTTGTAAGGTATTCTTTCTGCAGATGCAACTAGACTTTTTCACTCACTTGAAACTTGTGTGGTACATGATGTTGATCATGTCACTACTTGTACTTGCCATTTTCTAGAATGGAGCAGTGATATATCGACCTATTGGGTAGAGGTGCTCTAGGAGTTAGATTGAATGAATGCTTGACCTGATACTGCAACAATGTCCCTGTGGGTGAGGAGAAGATGTTCCTGTCTGATTTCATGACTGCATCCATCTAGTGTTGCTGCTGCATGGAGGAAACCTTCACGGGGTTCATGGATGTGGCAATGATCTTCCCCTTACTTTGGGAGTGAACCAGATAGAAAATGAATTTCCTAGTCTGGGAGATGATCTTGTTGCATTTCTTAGTAGTGATCAAAGAGGTGGCGGTAGGTGGGGCTACCTTCGATATCCTGTATAATGAATTACCCAAAGAAATAATAACAGTGTGAGGCCTTGACTCATACACAGCATGTCGCCTCCATAAGTATGGTTGGCCTCATAATACATCATAAACATCAAGCGTGGTAACATCACACAATACCTCATCTGTGAAGGGCTTGATGTGGTAGGGAAGGTAGCATTGTTGGCGGACTCGGAGATCTCGTCCTTGGTGAAGCCACTCGATACTATATGGTTGCGGGTGTGGTGTAGTCGGTAGGCCCAACCACTTCATGATATCTACTAAAATGAGATTATTTTGGCTCCCACTGTCAACAATGAATTGCAGTGACGAACCCTTCACCCACATTTGTGAGTGGAAAAGTCGCTCCCCCTCCTCTGGATCTTCGAGCTCATTCTTCTTGATCTTGGCCGTGGAAATAGTGGCACTGGGCTCTGCATCAATGATCTGCTTCCCTTTTCCATTCCCCTTGTCGATTTTTGACTCAGGGTCGGAACATGCATTTGATTCTAAAGCCTTCAACTCAGCCACCAGCGACTGCTTGGTCTTACACCCACTTGTGTTATGAGTGGGGCTCTTATGGAACTCACACCACTTTCCTGTGTCCTTCTTTGACTTTGTGGTGTTTTTCTTTTCTTGTGGCTTCGACGGGTTGTCTTGGGTCGCCCCGTCTTGGCTTTATCCTTGGCTCTGCGGTTTGGGGAATCCCTTCCCTTGCTTTGGATTCGCGGATCCAAAGTCTCACTTCTTATGTTTAAACTTCTGCTCGATTTTGACAGTGTATCGGTACATTGTTCCGAGTGAGGAGATGTTCAGGAACTCCATATTGTCCTGGATGTAACTGTGTATGGATCTGTGGTATTTGAGTACCAAATTCAGCTCAAAATCCTTGATACCCAACTTTGTGCGAAGGGTATGAAAAATATTTTTGAACTCTGACACGTCTTGGTCCCTTCCTTGCTGCAGCGTGGTCCAATTTATGTATTTGTCCTCATAGCTTTTGGTAGGGTAGTATTGCTCCTTTATGGCATCTCAGAATGAATTATAAGTGGGAGCGGATGAAAATAGTGATTTCGTACTTTCATCCTTCTGCTCAGAGTAGGTTTTCCACCAATCCTTGACTGGGGGGCTACTTGGAGAAGTGAAAAAGTGATATTTTGTTAGCTAGAAAAATCATGAACAGAAAAATACCCTTCTAGCATATCTAACCATTTATCTATGGCATCTGCGAACTTGTACCTTAAAGGGTGTGGCATTTCCAGAGTAGCTGTTGGAAGCCATTGCGTCGCCTCTGGTTAACCGCTGAAGGATCTGGGCAAAGTTTTCCATCATCGAGTTCCTTTGTCGCTCGAGGGCTTCTTTGAGCAAGATTTTGATAGGATCTCCTACCCCCTCATCTTTCTTTTCATCCACCATGGGAGGCCATCAGGATTTGTGAGGCTCATTTTGTAAAGGTTCAACTAGTTCAAGCCCTAACTCCTTATATCCCGACCTCGTTGGGGAGATGCAAAGAAAAACAGAGAAAGAGCAAACCGCTCTGATACCATTGATCTGGATTTAAATAGGAATGCAACAAATTTAGAGATAACCATAAATACATAGATACAGCAGAAATAATACTTCATTTCATTAATGTAAAATATTGAAATATGCTTACAAACAAAAATGTAAATAAACTAGCTCGGGCGATGGTAGCTTATCTCTTAGGAGAGATGTGGTGGTTACATGCCTCTGATATCCATTACAATGAGGCTCAAAGGCCTATTTATTGTTGATAAATAATGGAAAACCATAAACATCCAAAAACCTAACCCTAGGAGATGAAGCGCCAAACTATGGGCCCTGTTTTGGGTAAATTGGTATATCAAATTCCTGGGGTCGTAACTTTGGCATACAATCTCTGTTTGACGTGCACAATACCTCGTTAGAAATATCTATCCGAGGACTACAACGTCGTTTAGGGCCTTAAAACGGCTCCGAAAGTTCAGGACCCGAAAAACTGCTAAAAATAGTAAATTGTGCTACAATTAAGGAAACTGAAAAAATAAAAGAGATTATTGTGGGGGTCCAAGTGGGATAGGTGGGTGGGCAACAACATCCACCTGGATCACATCATGAGGATATGGTAATTGTTTTGGCTAGATTGTGAAGGTTGAGGCACTGCATTACCATGTGTGGGTTGGGAAGCTACATATCCTTGATGGGGAAAAGGATTCATAAGCACAACTATTTGTGATGAAGCAGGAGGGGTAGGAGGTGGATAAATGGGTTGAGGTCCTCTGGAAGCAGCTGCTTGAGCTTCCCGTGCTTGGCACCTGTAAGGTATAAGGGGAAATTCGTGAGTATAATGGCCAAATAATATGCAACAGGGGAAAGGTTTTTTTTCATTCGAAGAGCCTTTTTTTGCTTGGTTTGTCTACCTTATTGTTGGGTTGAGGGATTAGGCTATCACCGTTATGGGAATTAGGTTGTGGACCTCGGTTGCCTTGGTTACCTTGAGATAGTTGGTTCTAGTTACCCTTCCCCTTATTCCTTCTCTTAGGGTTGTGGGGATTGGTTTCACTCTGATGAGCATACACTTGACCTTGAGGAGGTGGTTGTTGTTGTGGCAGAGGTGGAGGGGCATGGGAGGTTGGGGCACTGGTGCCGGAGGGGCTAGAGCACTAGGTGATGTATAAGGATAGTAAGGATCTGAGGCAAAGATGGGATAACCAGGTGGAGCAACAGTTGGCTCTGACATAAATCGTCAAACATGTCCTAAATCTACTGTTTCAAATGACCTTTCAAAATACTTCTTACTTGACGGAATCTGATCTCACAAGTAGATTTTTCTAGAGAAAGGTGGGGTATAGAACCAATTGTTTCCCATAGTCAGTCCTATAGGGTGTTTTCCTATGATTTTTCACTATGGTTACATTCGTCTCTATTCGGTTGTATTATATTCTTTCCATGACTACCCCACCTAGTTAACTGGGGGGTTAGAAGGGGGGCGGAGCCCCCCCTTCGTTTTTCCAATTGCATAGCAGGGGGAGTCACAGGGGGTTTGAGGGGTGCAGGTAACCCCACTCTATGGGGTCTGGGGGAACACCCAGAAAATTTTGGTTTTGGACCCTATGTTAGGTTGAGTAGACCTACCCATGGATTTGTGCATGATTTCCGCACATGGTTTTGGACACGATGGTTTTCGGTCCATGGTATTGGATTCTTCGGCATGTATAAATATGTATTGTAACATTGAAAGGAACATAATGAAAAATCAAGCTGGTAGTCCCTGTTTTGGGATCCAAGGAAAAACCTCTGTGTATAAGTGTTTTATGTGTTATGCTCTCACATTGTTTATTTTATGTGTTTTAGAATTCGTATGCAAATAATTTCTGTATAGGGTTAAAACCTACATTTGGTATCAGAGCTATTTTTAGCTTCAAGGGTACGCCTTTGTTGCTGAGGGGTTTCCCTCGAGCCTGTGGTAGACCCTGTTCAGTGGGAGATCTGCGAGATCGATTCTGGTGGTGAAAGAAGATGACGAGCAGTGGAAAGATAGAGATCGAGAAATTTAATAGTCAAAGTTTGGAGTTGTGGAAACTCAAGATGGAGGATCTGTTAGTGGAGGATCTCATGGGCGTGGTCGAGTCTTGAGCTTCTCGATGATCAGCCAAAGCACAATATTCCCTCCCACGAGTTGGGTATCCCTAAGGAAAACCAATTACACGATGACCTAGCCTAACCCCCTTTAAATCAGGTTTCTGACGTACTTCGGCTTTGAATCGTGGGATGGTGAAGGATTTTAAGATCCCTAATATGTCAACAACCTATGTCTCAATATAAGTGATTGATGGGTGTTATTGGAATCTATCCCACTGATCCTACACCTAACTTCACATATTGTTTTGGCCCTAGTGCCCAAGTGGGCTTAATCTATGTGAGTTGAATTATTAAGGTGTTGTTTCATGTCTTGGCTTGGTGTTGTTAACTAAGCTCACATTCGCTTAGGGTGTGCACATGTGTATGAAGAATGTGTTCAATGTATGAGTTAATTAAGCATGTTTTATGATGCCCCGTGCTACTAAAAATAAAGTGTTGAAAATTTGTAAATAATGTTGAAAATGGATAGTAAAATAAATAGTCAATCCAAGCACACAAACCCCCTCCCAACTGGGCAAACAAGCAGTAAAGAAAGAGGTGGAAAACATGTTACTTAAAGACACACTTATGGCCAAAATATATAAGGTCAAAGGGACTAGGATCTGAAGGTAACAATCTGTTGTAAATGGGGCAGAAAATTAGCAAAAATTAGAGGTGAAAATGTTGGACAAGGATAGGCAAGAAGCTTCAAAACCCAGGATGCACAAGTGGATCCTAAGGGGTGAAGGCAACACTAAACTCTAAAGGGAGTAAAATGATGAAGAAGCCTATCCAAAAGGGTTGTAAAACAATGGAAAAACCCTAAAAAATAGTGGCTGAAAATGTTGCCCACTAGACTCCTCAATTCAGCAAGCCTCTTCCTAAATAATGGAGGTGTACTCTAAACCCTAAGGGGGTTTTTCCTTCCTCAATGAGAAATTAGTAAGAGAATCTAGGCCTAGAGGTGATTCAAGAAATAATAGAAACCCTTCTCGACACACATGCAACACAGTCATTAAATCTGGAAAATTCTAAAAAAATGACAGAATGCATAAAATAACCTGAAAAGTGTGTCTAAACGCAGATAATGGGTTGAAAAGTGCGTTGGGGCACAAAAAAGAAGCCAAAAAGTGAGTTTTGTTCTTGTAACTCTCACTCGGCAGATCTCACCCTGATTGTGTCGTCTCCTGCTCGGTTGGTACCTATGACTTGCAAAAAGATGTGGAACCCCAACAGATTCGAATAAAAAATAATAATATAATAAATAATAATAAAATAAAAATAAAAATAAAAAAATTGTGAGAGCTAAAAATAGTTGTAAAAACACTGAAGAGGGCTGAAACAATAGTCACCAAGGTTTTGAATTACTACACCAGTGGAGTCGCCATTTATTAGTATGAAAAATCTTAGTATGTGTACCAAAAATTCTTCACTTAAGTCATTGGTGACAAGTGACCCTAACAACAAAATGTGGTTTCTTAATTTGCTTTAGATCTGTAAGAAAACATGATAAAACCCTGCAAAAAATATATGATGCAAGACCAAAACATATAGTAGTAGTAAAGAAAAGTGTAGAACCCAATAGAAGGACTTTAAATTAATAATATTTTATTAAAACACCTCATGAGGAAGATTCACAAGATGGATCTATATATCCCCCTCTATGGGGTGAGTCCTTTTGGTGTCCTTATGCTTCAACGATCATGTTTTTCTCTCTCAAATATGTAGAAAACCCAAAAGCAAGATGGAACTCAAGTGGGAGCTCAAATGTAGTGAGATGATAATGGTGACAATGATAATGATCATGGTGAATAATGAATGGAAATCCCTCTTATTTATAACAAAGTATTGAGGTAAATTAGAAATTGGAAAAAATAAAATAATATTGACCAAATCAAAATCTAGTCATTAGGAATACTTTATAATATTTTTTGGAGAGGGAAAAGATATTCAAAATGATCAAAATATATTTATTTAGAAAATGGTTGAAGTAACTAACAAATAAAATGATTTATTAATCACTTCGTGAGAATTAAGAAAAGTGTGAATTTGAAAAATATTATTAAATAATGTTTTAACAATTATTCCAAAAATAAGAAGGAATAATAAATATTATAGTGATTTATTTAATTATTCCAAGGTGATTTAGTCAAATGTGTTAAGAAATAATTATTTAATAATTATTTCTAGAGAAAATCAAATAAATAATGATTTATTCAGTTATTCTCTTGGAGTTTTTTAATTTTAAATAGAAATAATTTAATAAAAATGGTTTACTAAATTATTTTTTAAGGTGAAAGTGATTTTACTTTGGTAAAATTACTTCTACATAGTGTATTTCAATCCACCTTGTTAGAAATGGCTAGGTGATCATTTTTTAGGTGATAACAAGTTCCTACACTATTTAACCTATAAAGAGATGAATAGAAAATACAATAAATAAATAAGTTGTTTCTTTCTTTCTCCAAAACTATTTACCCTTATGGTTGACATAAGCATCTTGAATCATATCAGCTCTTTTGAATTTGATGTTGATATAGTAATTTTTTATTTAAGGCCCATGTTTTGCCTCAAATTTTCTCTAAAAATTGGGCAGATATTTCAAAAGATCTTGATGAATTTTCCATCAAGGAGATCATATGAAAGGGGGATATTTTTGAAATAAACCTAATGGCCTTTTCTTACACATTAGGCACATATTTAATAAGTCCCAATGGAATATTTTTAATAAACCCAATTGTTTGTTCAAAGGAGGTAGCTTGGATACATATTATGTTTGAATGTCATGAGTTGGGTTTGTCTTCAATAAGGTCTCAATGTGATATTTAGATTGTGTTGAATTTCCATGACCTTGGGTCTAGGTTAGAGTCTTAAAATCACTGACACTACCAAACCAATAATCTCAACCATAAACTACTTTGCACAACGGAAATATAAAGCAGTAAATCACATATGCACAGATATACGTAGTTTTTAAAAAATTGTACAAAATTGTACAATCCCAATCTTTCGTCATATTAAAACAAATCTAAATAATACAATTGTCTATGAAGCCCCAAGGGTTTGCTCAACCGGTTGAATCCCCATTGTTAAAGTACCTCGCTGATCGGGACGTCACAGGGTCAATTCTCCTCGACACCCTTGGGGTTAGGCTCAGCTAGTAAGTTGTGGGGCTTGATCTCCTTCGGGGTAGATCAGCTCAATTCTTTCCTATGCGAAAAAAAAATAAATAAATAAATAAATAAATAAATAAAATAATAAAATAAAAATAAATAAATAAAAAAATAAATAAAAAAATAAAAAATAAATACAAAATACAAAATAAAATACAAAATACATAAAAATAAAAAATACAAATACAAAATAAAAATACAAATACAAAATAAAAATACAAAATACAAAATAAAATAAATAATAATTAAATAAATAATATATAAATATAAATAAAATAAAATAAAATAAAATAAATAAATAAAAATAAATAAAAAATAAAATAAATAAAATAAAAATAAATAAATAAATAAATAAAATAAGAAAAAGAATAAGATAAATAAATAATTAAAAATTAAAAAATTAAATAAAATAAAATTAATAAAATAAAATAATTAATATATATATATATATACACCATTGTCTATGGTATACAAGATACAATGACAAACTTCATTGCATCTTTAATCTCATATCTTGTCTTGTTAGTCCTTCACACATGTACTACTCACTAGTAGTGCCTTAGTCCATCAAGGCCACTACAAATCGAGAATCCACGGGGGTTTCCCTCTAACGCTATTGCATCTCACTTCTGCTACATGTACATGGGCTCATAAATATGCTCTCTAGGTTATCCAATTCCCAAGCTCCAATATGCCTTCTAGTAGCCTCTTTCGTCCATCAAGAGCTACTCATAAGGCTACAAAATTCACCCAATCTTCATTTATATTCATCACTTCAAGGCTACTAGTGTCTAAGGCTACTTTGGGCTATCAACACACTGCCCTCCTCTGGACCAATGATGCTCAATCCTTCACTGCAAAATCTACTCCTAATTGAATTCTTAACAACACCCAAGTCAACTTCAATACATGTCTCCACATGATACAATTTAAATTGATCTAAAACTGGTCAAATTCCTTAACCCAACACAAGGCTCAATTGTTGTTCCAATTATGTTTTGTTGTTGTCACCACATTGGCTATTTAGGGCATCAAACAGTGTTGTAACAACCCTCAACCAGTCATCAAAACACCCTTCAAAATTGTAGCCTGCCCTTGTATAAGTCCTCTGCCTCCACATTGCTTATTAGGGCTCAATCTAGCCCCAAAATAGTCCCATGCAATGCCCTTTATGTGGGGTTAGGTCCTATGGCCTACCACAGGGGGCTTCCTGTACCCACTGCCTACTGAAATAAAGTTTTCCAGTCCACACAAACATTCAAAATAACCCAGAAATAGTCTCCCTTACTGCGGCCTTCCTGATGGTTAATATTCACTCCAAAATAGTTGTGGGAGTGACCTAAAAATCCCTCCTTCCTTCATTAGAAATTCCCTAACGTGCAGCCCAATAAAAACAGAGATACTCCTCCTTCAATGAGTTCTTCTCTCTCCTTGTATGATGCCTTGTGATGCACAAATGATGAGTAAAATGAATCTCCTTCACCCTCTATTTATACACAAATGAGGGGCTCCACGAATTCAATTGAAGAGACATTTCTCTCGAATGAATTCCTCAAGCCTACATGACTTTGGTTTTCCATAATTAATTGTCAACTTAAAAAATTCGTAACTTCATTTCTAGAGCTCCGATTTGAGTGATATTTGGAGCGTTGGAATCACCTAACCAAGCTATATCACTTCAAAGTTTCTCAAACTAAAACTCATCATGGTTTTGACCCAAATCTCAATGGGTGAAAAAACCCATGCTTGGGTTCCAAGCCCACAAGTGACCCTTGTGGTGATTTTCCCTCCAAACCCTGAACCCTACGGCTTGGAGTACCTCCTAGGATACACAAATAAACACTCCCTCTTAGCAATGAAGGTACTTCCAAGACTAGGAATTATCTCATCATCATCATCACAGCTCGCAGCACTTGTCCAACTCTTGCCGCTCACAATCGTAGCAATCCGTGTATGGTGAACTACGTCCTTCTCGGAAGTGTTGTTGTCACTACTGGAAGCACCCTGCTTCTTCTTCTTATCTGGTAACGTTGTCCACTCTCTCCATGATTCATTCTTTGCAGTTGTAGGAGCATGCTTTCTCCCCACTGACCATGCACTCTTCTTGGACTGCAGAGTCTCCTTCTGGATCTGCAAGCTCCCTCTCGAAATAGACTCCCTCTGAGTCTCTGGAACCTGGACCTTCTCGGGAAGGTGTACCTTCTTCTTGGGAACCTGTACCTACTCCTCTGATTCCTGCACTTGCACCTGCTTTTACTTCTCTTGAACCTGCACTTGCTCCACCTTCTTCTTTCCATGATTCACAGGCTTTCTCATCAACCTGTATAGACCATACTCACTAATTCCGAGTACAATCTCATCGGACTTAGAGCCTCTAGGCCTGAGTATTGCCTTCCCATCCTTGAACAAGACCTCAAACCCTTTCTTCTCGATCATCAAGATGGAAATCATGTTTTATCTAAGTCATGGTACAAACAGTACATCCTACCCGCATCACACATCATGTCTCCATCCTGAATAGCACAACACCCGATCCTCAGATCCAACTGACTCTTGTCACCCAACACCATGTGAAAATTCGAGTCCCATTCCACTAGAGTCTCAAAAACCTCTTATGACCCTATCATATGCTTCGTCACACCATTGTCCATGTACCATCCATTCTCATTGACAGTACCCTGCGAGAAATGAGAAATCATAGAAAAGTCCTCCCCGTCCAATCTCCTGCTGAGATCATCTATCTCAGCTGAAGTGGCAACACTGGTGACCTGATTTCCTTTCCTCTTCTCATCATCTCCCTTCTTCTTCATCATACATCTCGACAAATAATGACCCATCTCGCCACATTTGAAACACCTGAATTTAATCAAGTCCTTTTGCTTACCCTTAATTCGTGTTGTAAGTGCCACATCATCATCGAAAGACTTCATCTTTGGATGAAGATCCTTGTCTTGCAACTCTTCCTAAATGAATTCATCACACAATCTATCCAGTTTGACAGCTTCTCCCTAGCAATGATCCCTTTGATGAAGGGCTCCCATTCCTCTTTGAACCCTTTCAAGGCAATCTTTACCATATCTCCATCTAAGATAGTCACACCAATGGGAGCAAGCTCATATTTGACTTGATACAATCTCGTTAGATACGAGGTCACATTTTCACCCTTTATCATCTTGGTGGACTTCAACTTATCCTCCAATACCAGTACCTGGTTCTCATTCTTATTCTGGAACAAATTTTGAAGAGCCATCCACATCTCATGTACATTGTTCTTCCCAGACAAATGAGGTATTAGGGCATCCTTCACACCATCTAGGATGATCAATCTCGCCCTTGCATCCAAATATTAATATATTTCCAGCTCCTTAGGGTCGATTGGCTTCTTGATCCCTTTCTCAGCAAACTCCTAGATCTTGTTGACCTACAAGGCCAACTTGATCCTTTCCTTCCAAGGACTATAGTTGGACAACCCCTCCAACCTATCCTCATACCGAAGACCTACCTGCAACTTCGACATTGTAGTGATCCCTTCACTTACAATATTACCAACTCCCTCTCGTGTTGTACTTCATTGCACACAACTCAAATTTACTTATTTCCAAAGTAGCTCAGACACCCTTTGATACCATGTTGAATTTCCACAACCTTGGGTCTAGGTTAAAGTCTTAAAATCACTAACTTTACCAAACCAAGAATCTCAACCATAAACTACTTTGCACAGTTAAAATATAAAGTAGTAAATCACATATGCACAAATATACACAGTTTTTAACAAATTGTACAATATTGTACAATCCCAATCTTCATTATATTAAACCAAATCTGGATAATACAACAGTCTATGGTATACAAGATACAATGAAAAACTTCACTACAACTTCAATGGCGTATCTTTTCCTTCCTATAATTTGCTCCTATACTTATCACCAGTAGTTCCCTAGTTCATCAAGGCCACTACACATCGAAATTCCAGGAGGGTTGCCCTCTAACACTATTGCATATCACTTTTGTTGCATGTACACGGGCTCATAAATATTCTCTCTAAGTTGGCCCATCCCCGAGCTCCAATTTTCCTTCTAGTATCCTCTTTCATCCATCAAAGAGCTACTCATAAGGCTGCAAACTTCACCCAATATTTAGTTATCTTCGTCACTTCAAGACTTCTAGTCTAGGGCTACTTTGGGTTATCAAAACACTGCCCTCCACCAAACCAATGATGCTCAATCCTTCACTATGGAATCTTCTCCTAATTGAAGTCTTCACAACACCCAAGTCAACTCGAATACACAGCTTCCACAGGTTGCAATGTAAACTAATCCAAAACTGGTCAAAATTCCTTGACCCAACACAAGGCTCAATTGTTGTTCCAAATATATTTTGTTCTTGTCACCACAGTGACTAGTTAGAGAACCAACAGTGTTATAAAAACCCTCAACCAGTGATCAAAACAACCTTCAAAAATTGTGGCATTCCCTTATATAATTCCTTTTCCTACATGTTGTTGATTAGGGCTCAATCTAGCCCCAAAACAATTCCACGCAATGCCCTTTCTGTGGGGTTAGGACTTGCGGCCTACCATAGGTGGCTTCCTGTACCCACAGCTTGCTAAAATAGAGTTTTCCAGCCCACACAAACATTCAAAATAGCCCAAAATTAGTCTACCTTACTGCAGCGTTCCTGTTGATTAATATTCACTCCAAAACAGTCATGGGAGTGACCTAAACATCCATCCTTCATTCGCTATATTTTCCCTAACACGCGGCCCAATAAAAATAGAGATATTCCTCCTTCAATGAGTTCTTCTATCTTATTGTATGCTGCCTTGTGATGCTCAAATGGATGAGTAAAATAAATATCCTTCAACCTCTATTTATACACAATTGAGGGGCTCCACGAATTCATTTGAAGATACATGTCTCTTGGACGAATTCCTCAAGCCTACATGACTTTGGTTATCCATAATTAATTGTCAACTTCAAAAATTCATAACTTCGTTTCTAGAGCTCTGATTTGAGTGATATTTGGAGTGTTGGAATCGGCTTGTCATGCTCTATCACCTCAAATTTTCTCAAGCTCAAATTCATCATGGTTTTGACCCAAATCTTGATGGGTGAAAAATCCCACGCTGGGTTCCAAGCCCACAAGTGACCCTTGTGGTGCTTTTCCCTCCAAACCCTAAACCTTAGGGCTTGGAGTACCTGCCAAACTACACAAATCAACATATTAGGCCTAATAAGTTATTCTAATAAAGGTCAATAACCTGAGGGATATAAATTATGTAAAGGAAAAATATTTGGCAAAATGGATTGCTTGAGGCGGTAAGTTTCATAGAAGGGAAAATTCAAATGCAAAGGGATTGAGTAACTCTAAAGGGGAAATAATGGTGGAAAATACCAAAGATGCCCCTCAAATGTGATGACAAAGTGACATGGGTATGTTACAAAAATAAAGGATATTTGATGTTTCTCTAGTTGTAAATGTGGAATTTTTATAATGTTTCCTTGGGTACTAATAAAAAGTGTCACTTGACAACCCAAATTACCAACTAGATTGCCCCATGAAAAAAAATCAAAAATGCAACATTTTGGTGGCAACTCAAATTGTTATTTCATTCATATTTTCTCTTAATATTTTTCGTGTGCACGTTTAATGCAAGTTATGTGCACAAAGTTCTTTTCAGCAAAGATCGATGTTGTTTCTATGTAGCATATCGAAGGGTTAAAAGAATGTCAAAAAATTTGAGACCTCGTTGTTTCTAAGATGGAATGAAAAATGGTGTGGCCTAGTGCCTGGAGTGCCAATGAGTGAAAGTAAGCACCAGTATCCCATTGGATTGTTGCAACCATATGACATTTCCAGGACTAAGTGGAAAGTGGAGTGAAAGGACCATGATAGGGTTACCATTGATTAAAATGGTACAATGTTATTCTTGTGATCGTGGACAAATCAATCAAGTTTTCACATTTCATATCCATGAAAAACACTTATGAGGTATTTGATGTGGTACAAGTATTTGTTGAGGAGATTGTACAACTCCATGGAACATCCAAAAGATCATTTCAAGGAAATCTTTGTTGTCTATTTCTAGATTGTTAACAAATTTCTAATTGGCATTCAAAACATAAGGGAACTTTTGAATGAGGAAACTTCAACACAACTTATCACCTTGAAATTAGTGGTCAAACTAGGAAAATGAATCAAGGGATGGAGGACATGTTCTACATGTATGTTGTAGACCAACACAGTTGCTTGGATGAGGATCTCCCTCTCGTTCTATTTTCCTATAATAACAATGATCACAATTATATTAGTATGGTACCATGCTAAGCCTTGCAAGGACAACACTTAGGATTGAATTGAATCCTTATGGTCCCTAAAATGATCTAGGAAATGGAATATATTAGGTGGATATTGGAGGAAGATTGTGACTATCAAAAAATCATGTTGATTCTCATAAATTGGATAGAATATCATATGTTGGAGATAAGGCCTTTTTCTTATGGGTCAAGCCATAAAATAGCTCAATTAAGTTTGAAAAAGGGTCTAATTTATCACAACAATTCATTGAGCATTTTGACATGCTTGAGAAAATCAAAGCTATCACACATCCCCTCTCAACAAAATGTAATATTTGTTTCATATATATATATATATATATATATATATATATATATATATATATATATATATATTTACGACACTACATGCGTAATAGATCTCGTGTTAGATTGGACAAAGCTAAAAGGTAGCCAATGATGGGGCTCTAAATCCTAGTTAGTGCAAATTTTGGAGAAACAATCTCAACAACTTTTCATTGCCTAATGATTTAGGTGAAGATCTAATGAGACATAAATAAATTAAATTTCTACGACTTGGGAGGATGTAGATATCGTGCATCAAAGGTATCCTTACATTTTTTCTTTGAAACTATGGCTACAATTTGAATTCCCCAAGATTCTTAGAATGGCCACCCATGATATTCCTAGCAATTTTATGTGATAGCATGTAGTGGTGATGTTACCACACACAATATATGATGATGGAACGTGTGATTTTCCATCATGATGATGCTCAAACATTATAGGGGATAATATATGGTGATACTTACAATATTTTATGTGATGATGCAAGACATTTTAAAGTAATGGTAGTATGATGATGAGAATTATGACATTTTTTTATTCATGACAATTTATGTCGGCGTTGTAAATGCTATAATCCTAATCGCATATTTTTGCATCGAGAGGTACTCTACAACCCAATATGGGATAGATGTCAAGCATAAATTTTTAACATGTAAATGTTTACTATTTAAAAAATTTAATTGTGTTGAGAAACACTCTACATCCCATTATGGGGTAGATGTCAAGTGTAAATGTTTAACATGTAAATGCTTAAAATTTAACAAATTTAATGTAAGGGGTAGATGTGTGGGCATAAATGCTTAACATTTTACATAAACATTTAACATTTATATGTCCCCAAAATTTATTAAAGAAAAAAATTAAAAGTAATAAACATTTAAATGTTGGTTCAATTAATAATAAAAGGTTAAAGTTAAAATCAATTTGTTATATTTTGATTTTGTTATTAACTTGTGAATAGGTTTTTTTATCATACCATGGGCCAATACCATGGCTTATCAATACCACATGCCCAAAAACCACAACTTATTTCACAGTCAAAATATTTTATAGCAATATGACATGATTCTTAACCATGGATATCCACCCCCACTTTATCATGGATATTACTAACATGTAAATACACTTTGTTACAATATCATGGGCCAATACCATGGCTTATCAATACCACATGCCCAAAAAACATAACTTATTTCACAATCAAAATATTTTATTTTAATTTAATTTAATAGCATTTTTTTAATTAAAATCTAAAAAGGAAAAAGGTTATCAATACTTTTGAGATATATCTAAACCTCTAGAGTCACAACTACTAAAAATATTTTGGTAAAAATTAAATCAAGTTTTCAATAAAATTAAAAATGAGAATACTTTTATATATAAATATGTGAAATATATATATATATATATATATATATTACTAAGAACCAACATAGATCCATCTTAACTAAGGATCCAAGCAATGAGAGCAAACAAGTTAATGTTGATAATGTTGGCATTGATGTCAAATGACCATGTTAAGGTCATTGATCTAATTGATTGGTATTGATTGTGTTAAGATTAATTTATGTTGAAATATTGCTTGGAATGCAAAGGTTGAAAGTGATGTGAAGTGCAAAGGCTATGATAATTAGTGTGAAAAAATGAGACATGGTATATTGAAACACAAAACATATTATTTCATTAAACAAGAAAACTCTATGGTACAAGGTTGGAAAATGCAGCCAATACAAATATGCTTTGTCTCTTGTAATCATCATTGTTAAGCTATATTATTTCAGCTCTATTTTATATTACAAAATTCAATTTTTCAGATTTGAAAATGAAGATAAAGGTAGTGAACAGTTTTAGAAGACCAAGAGGCAATGCCTCACTTCATATTTCTGCAGAGAATACAAACAGCCAATAAGCCATGATTATAAAATATACATTATTGAATGGAAAAAGGACTTTTGGAGCTAACTCGTTTGTATGAGAGGGTTCATGAGCAGCAGTAGAAGAGGAACATAATTGCAGAAGAGAAGTAGAGAAGGTGTGCAACAGACTTGACAACATAGGTTATATCAGGTAACCAAAACACTTGGCTTTGTATTGTGCTTGGGAGATTTCAGTTTCGTTTCTAGTTGTAGCTTGATAAAGAATAGGTTGTAGCCTGTTGAGGTAGGAGCCCCCTGTGGGTGGTAGCCTGTAGAAAAATCTGTGGGAGTTGGAGCTTACTTGGGGTAGAAGCCCTTATAGGTTTGAGCCTACAAAATTATGATGTAATTGGGAACTTAGTAGGAACTCATATCACTTTCAGCCAAAAGTTTGTGGTTTTCTCCCTTATGGGTTTCCACTTATATCTGGTGTCATCATGTGTTGGTTCTTTAATATTGTGTGAATGATCTTGAATTCTGAATAAGTATATCCACAAATATTTCTCTAGTAAATGTAAAAATAAACCATTAATAATTGAGCATATATATAGATCACGAGGTGCATAAGAGGAAATTTAAGTTGAGAAAAAAGCAGTCTTAAATTACTGATTCACCCTCCCCCCTCTCAGTAATTTACAAACATAAATATCAATTGGTATTAGAGAAGGTTCCTTCAGTAATAGTCTAACAACTAGAAGGAGGTCCTAAGTCAGTAAAATGACTACCCAAGAAGGATGCTTAACAAATAAATCTCCTCTATTTAATAGTACAAACTATGCCTTCTTGAAAGTGATAATGAAGACATATTTAATGTCTCTAGGAGTAGAAGTTTGGGTTGTTGTGATGGTAGCATATGAAGAAGCAAAGGAAACAACTAGTGACAAAGATGTCACACTAAAATTTATAGTTAATGCAAAAGTTATGAATGCACTTCTTAGTGGTCTATGTGAGTCTGAATTTACTAAAGTAATGCATTGTGAGATAGCCAACTATATCTAGAGTGAATTAGAAAATATTCATGAAGGAGATAAAAAGGTAAAAATGGCCAAATTACAAGTATATAGAATGCAGTTTGAGACCTTAAGAATGAATGAAGATGAAGACATAGCTAAATTATTTTTAAGAGTTGATGAAGTTGTAAATATCATAATGGGCCTAGGAGAAACAATCAAATAAAGTGTAATAGTTCAAAAATTATTGAGGTCATTACCTTTTAAATTCAATCCTAAGGTTTCAGCTATAGAAGAGACATCGAACTTTGAGACTTTGAATAGGGATCAACTACTTGGCTCTTTGACAGCATATGAGATGAGAATTCCAAAAGGGAAGGCAGTCACTAGAGAGGAAGCTTTAAAGGTAGACAAGTCCATAGAAGAAAAGGAATGTCCATGCTCAGGTTCTGATGAAGAAGAAGCAAAATTTGTCAAAAGGTTAAAAAAAGGCACGGGGTAGTACAAAGGAAAACTTCCATTTAATTGTTTTAATTGTGGAAGAGTGGGGCATTATGCTTAAAATTTTCCTTATAAGAAAGAAGAAAATCAGCCTAAAGGGAAAGAGAAGGACAAGTCTAATAAAATGCAGAAAGAGAGAAAATTTAAAAGAAAAAATTTCTATGCTCAAGAAGATAGCAGTGTATCTGAAAGTTCCAATGAATCCTCTAGTGAAGATGGAACCACTGAAAAATATTGAAAAGGATTGCTAGGAATATGAATAAGAAGAGGAAGGTGAGGTAGACCTTGAGGGGGAGTTAATCAGTGCCCTAGATGAAATACAAAGGCTTAAACTAAAGAATAGAAATCAAAAAGAGATCATATTGAAATATGTAAAAGAAGAATCAAATTCAGAAGACATTATCCAGTTGAACGTTGAACTTGAAGAAACAAAGAAGGTGGAAGACATTTTGATGTCGCAAATAAAAGAGAAAATACAGGAGTATGAAAGATCAGAAGAAGAGGTGGTAATTCTGAAGAAGATATTAGAGAAGGAACAAATTGAATTAAACACGAATATTCAACAGATAAAAGGTTCAGAAGAACTGAATGTGATATTAAATTCTCAAAGGTATCCACTCGTAAAGACTGGGTTAGGCTTTGAAGGATAATCCAGTGAATCCAAGGTAGAGGATAAAAGGACAATCACTTTTGTAAAAGTTGTCAGGGGAGACAATGATAATTCACATCAATCTGAGAATAGAAACTTGAGCGACACTTCAACATTAAATAGACAACTGCAAAGAAACATTACTGGAAAAGTACAAAAGACAAAAGAAATGGAAAATAAAACAACAAACTATTGGAAACCATACTTCTTCAAGAGACAATATTATCAAATGTTTAGATGGTTATATCCTCAAATGACATCCACTACTAGGTATAGATATATTTTTTCTATGGATATTGTTATTGTTGTAAAAAAATTGGACATAAAGCCACAGATTGTAGAGCTTATGTCAGAAAATTTGATTTGGGAAATTCTACATACATCAAAACAAACATGAATCTAAATAAAAAATCATATGTTCCTCTCCTTGATATCACTGAATGTTTCTATTGTCACAACTTTGGGCATGAGTCATATGAATGTTCGCTTAAGGACAATGGATTATCATCTCAGAATAATTATAGAACATATGGATGCATGCAATGGAGAAATAAGAATGAAGAAAAGAAATTTGATAAGTGTGACCTAGTTTTATATGCTTAAGATAAAAATAGTAAATGGTATGTGGACATTAGTTTCTGTAGACATATGACAAGAGATAAAAGCAAGTTTGTATCCCTAGATTAAAACAAAACTGGAAATGTCACATTTGTCTATGATAAAGTAGAAAGAATTAGAAGAAAGGGTACAATCGGTTTGAATAATGGGAGAGGAAAGGTTCAGGATGTACTATTTGTAGATGGTCTAAAACATAATTTATTGGGTGTAAGTCAGATGTGTGACAAAGGTTATGATGTTCTTTTTAGAGCTCAAGACTGTGAAATCAGGTTAACATCTACAAAGAAATTTCTAGGTAAAGGAGTTTGAACAAATAATAGTATATATATCTTGAAGGAAGAGAGTGAGGAATGCTACATCAACAAACAAGATGAATCATGGCTATGGCATAGGATATTGGGGCATCTCAATTTTGATCACATCATCAAACTCGGTAAGAAGAGAGAAGTTAGAGATCTACCAACAATAAAGAAGCCTCAAAATACTATCTTCAATTCATTTCAAATGGGTAAGCAAACACGAGAATCATTCAAAGTCAAAGATAAACTATCAAGTAGTAAGCCTTTACAGCTAGTTCATATGGATTTGTGTGGACTTTCTAGAACAAAATCACCAGGGGGAGAAAAATATTTCATGTTGATAATTGATGAATATTCGATATTGACATGGGTGGCATTTCTCATAAATAAATCAGAAGCATTTGAGAAGTTCAAAATATTCAAGGAAATGGAAGAAAACTAAAGAGGGTGCAAGATAAATTGTATAAGGTCAGACAAAGAAGGTGAATTTACACCAAATTAGTTTGAAATATTTTGTAATGAACTTGGCATAAAATGACAGTATACTATTGCATACACACCTCAACAAAATGGAGTTGCAAAGAGACAAAACAGATATGTTCATTAAATGGCTAGATCCATGATGCAAGAAGAACATTCCTCAAACCTATTGGATAGAAGCAATGAATACAATAGTACATATTCCTAATAACGCACATCTCAAACCAAACTGTGATAAGACACCTTATGAGATGCGCCACAGGAAAATAGCATCAATCAAGCATTTTAAAGTATTTGGGAGAAAATTTTATATCAAAAATAATGATGAAAGGCTAGGAATTTTTATGCTCGATCAGATGAAGGAATATTTTTGGGATATTCATCAAAAAGTAAGGGATATAGGTGCTATAAAAGAGGTTACATAATATTGTGGAATGCATAGATGTAAGATTTGATGAAAAGCTACCTGATAAGAAAAAAAGCACTAGTTTTATTCATCCTCCAAATCATCACTATCATGACAATAAAGAGAATGAAGTACAATATCAAGACATAGAAAATACAAAGACTCATTCAAAATAACCCTTGAGACACACACAAAAGAACCATCCTAAAAGTCAAATCATTGGAGGTAAAGGTGAAGGAGTGCAAACAAGGAGGCAGCTTGCAGAAAAATCATACCAAATTCATATTGTATGTTGTTGCAAATTGAACCAAAGAATTTTGAAGAAGCAAGTAAAGACAAATATTGGATTGATGCTATGAATGAGGAGTTGGATCAAATCAAAAAGAATAAGGCTTGGGAACTAACACCAAGACCAATCAGAAAGAATATCATTGGGACAAAATGGGTATTCAAAAACAAAATGAATAAACAGGGTCAAATTGTGAGAAACAAAACCAGATTAGTATGCAAGGGGTAATCACAAGTAGAAGGTCTTGATTACGAAGAAACCTTTGCACTAGTTGCGAGATTAGAGGCAATCAAGATGTTTCTGGCTTTTGCTTGTTACAAGGATTTCAAAGTATACCAAATGGACATGAAGTCTACTTTTCTAAACGGAGAACTTGAGGAAGAGGTATATATGGAACAACCTAAAGGGTTTTTGTTATCAGATAAACCTAACTATGTCTTCAGGTTAAAGAAGCCATTGTATGGTCTTAAATAATCACCATGAGCATGGTACTCTAGACTGGACAAGTGCCTTCAAAAACATGGTTTCAAGAGAGGAGGAGTTGATAGTAATCTGTACATAAAGGTTGATGGAGATGAATTACTAATTGTGGTTGTGTATGTGGATGATATCATGTTTGGCAGTAATAAAGATCATCTAGTAAAATGGTTTTCTTAAGAGATAAAGTATGAGTTTGAGATGTCAATGATTGGAGAACTTACCTTCTACCTAGGGCTTCAAATCCTATAAAAGGTTGGAGGCATATTCATTTCTCAAAATAAATACCTAAGAGATATGTTGAAAAGGTTCCAAATAGAAAACTATAAACATGTATCAACACCCATGACAATTGGATGCAATCTATGTGCAGATGATGAACCACCTTATCTGGATCAAAATCTGTATAGATCTATGATAGGAAGTTTGCTATACCTAATAGCTTCTAGACCAGATATAATGTTACAGATTAGTACCAAGATATCAATCAACACCTAAACAAAGTCATACGTTAGCAACAAAGAGGATATTCAAATACTTGAAAGGAACTACATATTGTGGTCTATGGTATCCAAAAGGTACGAACTTTACATTGACAGCATACACAGATGTGGATTGTGCCAGCTGTGTAGATGACAAAAAAATTGCAAATCGTGGTGCATTCTACCTAAGAGATTCTTTGGTGGCATGGTTAAGCAAGAAATAGTCATCAGTTTCTCTATCTATAGCAGAAGTTGAATACATAGAAGTTGCATCTTGTTGCACATAAGTGTTTTGGATGAAGCAGACACTTCAGGATATGAAGGTAAATTTCAATAAGCTTATATCTATCAAATGTGACAATATAAGTTCAATAAGCATTTCGAAAAATCATGTGCTTCATTCAAAGACTAAACATATCCCTATTAAGTACCACTTTCTCAAAGAGCAAGTGGTTGAGCAAACAATGAACATGGAATACATACCCACAAAAGAGAAAATAGCATATATATTTACAAATCCTCTTGCTAGATAATTGTTTCAATATCTAAGAAACAAATTAGGGATAGTTCCGGCAGATTCTTCTCACTAATGTGACTTCAATCGGAGAACCTAAAACATTATAGAAAATATGACATTAAGTGAACAATCTAAGGGGGGGATTACATGAGTAGGAAGGAGTAAAGAAGAGGAACAAGAAACATATGATTATGTCAATAATTTGTAGTCAAGAAGCAACAAGAACAATCAAATTGTGAGATCAAGTCATCTTCTTCATGAGAAAGATCAATCAGGTTCATCATTCAAAAGTTCATTCTTTAATGCAAAATTTTGTGACAAAAAAGGGTACATATGTATATATCATGTATATAAGCATGTAAATAAATATTCTCAAATGTACATAGTCATGTTAGACATTTGCATATCTAGTCAGATCATGTTGAAAGATGAGTCTAACTCATTGTATATTGGCATCATCAGAATTTTCTCAAAATTCTTTGGCTTTTGATGAATCTAAATATATATATAGAATGCATCAATGTACATTATGATGACTCATGTTTTCGCTGACATTTGGTCTATGAAGTAAGCAAAACATGAGACCTTTGCAATTATATGAAAGCAAAAACACTGTGGCATCAAGTCTAAAGGAGTGCATCTTATACATATGTATGTTTGGTTACTATTAGTTCTCATCATGAAGTATCGTGAGGTCATCATCTAAACCATATTATTTGCAAGTTCTATATGAAAAGGGTTTAGCGGATAATCAAAAAATCAAGTACAACACTGGCATAAAGGATCATTGTATGCTTATATTCTGCATGATTGCAAAAACTACTATTGAAGAAGACTACTAAATGGGTTCTACAATCAGAAGGCCAACAAGTGATTAAAGTCAACGAATGATTAATCTACAATGGTACATTTCATTGCATCACTAATAATTCTCTAAATCCTTCAGTGTCGTTACTATGAACACAAAGTTTTGGATTCTTTTTGCAAAAAGTAAAAAAATGTATTCATCATTAATAAAAGAAATACCTTGAAAAGCATCAGTAACATAGTTGAAGAAAATACATTTTATATCATATGAAGCTCCACAATCCCATAAGGGTTTGAGTGTAGAATCAAGGAGTTTTTAATTGCTCTAAATCTAAACATTTATATTCAAAGAGGCATTCTCTTGATATGTAACTATACTAAAAACCTTAAACCAATGCAAGGAAACTTGCAAAAGAAGAATTTGCTTCATTTAGAGAAAGCATTTTTCCATGTCTATGAGGACAAGTCTTGTATAAAATAAGGCTCATCTATCTCATAACAAGTAAATGGATAATCATTCAATGTTGCAGACCATATTATCTACAGTCACTACTTTGCAAAGATACCCAATACTCAGAAAATTTCGAGAGCATCCAATCATAAATAAAAAGTCACTAGTGAATGCCATTGAAAAAGGCATCACTAGTATTGAGTAATTGCATACATTAGAAAGCATAAAAAATGAAGAAGAACCCTAAAACATCAAGAAGATTGAGAGAGTATGGCAAGCACTTCAAGGAAGGAAATGGTAGGCCAAAAAGAATTGAGCGCTCAAAATAATTCATATATGTAATGAAAAGAATGAGAGTATGGCAAGCACTTCAAGGAAGGAAATGGTAGGCCAAAAAGAATTGAGCGCTCAAAATAATTCATATATATAATGAAAAGAATGAATAAAAGTTAATGCAGCTTTTACAACAATAATAAGTTGTTGGTTTTTTTTACAGTAGTATTGGTATTAATAGTTGGCAATGTTAATAATGTATTGGCAGCATTAATATTGTCGTTGAAAATGTTATTAATACATGGTTTACAATATGATATAATATTAATGCCTCCAACATTATTCCAAATGCCTCCAGCGTTATATACATACATGTCTCCAGCATTATTACAAATGCCTCCAACGTTATATGCATACATTCCTCCAGCATTTAATACATACATGCCTCCAGCATTGTTACAAATGCCTCCAACGTTATATATTTAAATGCCTTTAGCATTATTACAGTGATGCTCCAATGTTTAATACATACATGCTCCAAAATTAATATACAAATGCTCCAGTGTTAATATTTATGCCCCAACGTTAACATATGCTTTGAGCGTTAACATGGAGCCTCTTGTGATGTCAATAACTTGCAGCATTGATATTGCATCAGTGTTACAGCTTTTTGGTATAATTCCAAACAAAGTTGGATTGCAGCATTGAGTTAATTTTGCTAGGAGTGTTACAAGCAATGTTGGATATAAAAGTAGCATTAATACCAAACTTATTATTTATTTTTTTCGAACAACGAATTATATCTCTCTTGCAAAAAGTCCATCACACTCTTATGTGTTAAATATTAACTATTTATTTGAGCAACCTATATCTCTATTGCTAAAAGTTTATTTTTGGAGCAGCTTATTATTTCTCTTGGTTATTATTGGAAGTAATGCGTATATATTGGACAACGTTGGTATCTCTATTGGAGAGTAGTGAAGGAAAATTATTCTAATATATTGTAATGGTATTATATGTATAGTGTAATGTGTTCATATAGTTATATATGTTCATATATTTGTATATTTTAAGAAATATCGTAGTTTTTCCAATATATAGTATTTGAAGAGTTTACAATTTGGAGCAGTGCTTACAATGTTAATTGGAGTAGTTTTAGGGTTTGGAGCAACTTTTGCAATTAAAGAACATCACATTGCCCATTGACACTGCATTAATATTTGGCATTAATAATGGATGTGCTTTTATGGATTGAGGCCTTGATTGCTTTTATGAATTAGTTGATTACATGTCAATAAGTTTGTCAAAGACTCTACTTGCAAGAGAGAATAAATTTTTACTCTTGTCAGTGTTAAAATCCCATGCCATTGATGTCAAAGGGGGAGTTAATGAAGTTTTTTTATAGGCAGAGGCATAAACAAAGGTATTCTTGGACTACAATCAATGCCAAAGGGGGAGAATGTTGATAATGTTGGCATTTATGTCAAATGATCATGTTAAGGTCATTGAACTAATTGATTGGTGTTGATAGTGTTAAAATTAATTTATGTTGAAATATTGCTTGGAATGCAAAGGTTGAAAATGATGTGAAGTGCAAAGGCTTTGATAATTAGTGTGAAGACTAAACATTATTGATTGGTTGTCATTAATGAAAAATGAAACATATATTGAAACACAAGCTAGAAAACATATGATTTCATTAAACAAGAAAATTGTATGGTACAAGGTAGGAAAATGTAGCCAATACAA
The DNA here is from genome assembly GCA_000404065.3 of Pinus taeda. Taxonomy (NCBI): domain Eukaryota; kingdom Viridiplantae; phylum Streptophyta; class Pinopsida; order Pinales; family Pinaceae; genus Pinus; species Pinus taeda. The sequence goes on along the minus strand of APFE030676743.1, from coordinate 93,680 downwards.
ATATGATTTGTCTCTTGTAATCATTATTGTTGAGCTATATTATTTCAGCTCTGTTTTATATTACAAAATTCAATTCTTTAGATTTGAAAATGAAGAGACACGTAGTGAACAGTTTTAGAAGACCAAGAGACAATGTCTCATTTCATTTCTCAAGAGAATACGGACACCCAATGAGCCATGCTTATACAATTTACATTGGTGAATGGAAAAAGGACTTTTGGAGCTAAGTCGTTTGTATGAGAGGGTTCACGAGTACCAACCGAAAAGGAACATAATTGTAGAAAAGAATTAGAGAAGGTGTGCAACAGACTTGATAGCGGAATTTTATATGAGGTGACCAGAACACTTGAATTTGTATTGTGCTTGGGAGATTGCAGTCTCCTTTCCAGTTGTAGCTTGATAAAGAACATTTTGTAGCCTATTGAGGTAGGAGCAAAAAATTTGTGGGTGGTAGCATGCAGAAAATTGTGGGAGTTGGAGCTTCCTTGGGGTAGAATCCTCTTATAGGTTGGAGCCTACAAAAATTTGATGTAATTGGGAAGTAGGAGTTTTCCTTCACATCAGTTTCAGCCAAAAGTTCATAGTGTTCTCCTTAATCAGTTGCCACTTATATTTGGTGTCTTCATGTGTTAGTTTTTGAATATTGTGTGAATGCTCTTGAATTCTGAATAAGTATATCTGCAAATATTTATCTAGTAACTGCAAAAATAAGCCACTAATAATTGAGCATATATATAATATATATATATATATATATATATATATATATATATATTATTATATATATATATATATATATATATATATATCACGAGATGCATGAGAATAAATTTAAGACAGAAGGTGACAGAGAAAGATAAATATGGAGAGAGCGTGTGTATGTTTGGGGAGTGAGATAGAGAGGGAATAAGAAAGAGACACAGATAAAAATATAGCTATTATATAGTATCATATAACTAGTATAAATCCATCTAAACCCCAGATCTATCAAGCGTCGAGAGTGATCAAATCTCTCAAGGTGCAAACCTTTCCTCAAATTTTGCACTCAAAAAAGAGGTTTTCACCTAGAGATATTTGATCCCTCTCGGCGCTTGATAGATCCGGGGTTAAGATGGATCGAGGTTGTGTCACCACTCAAACTAGCAGGGGTCATAAAAAGGGATTCCTAAAGGGCAACTATTAGATCCAAGAGAAATGATGGAGGCTTAACCCACTATCACCTCAGCTAAGACTCCCTACTCTTTACGGAATTTCACCGATGGGAGGAGACCTAGTATATATAGGAGGTCACTTGTAAAGGATCAATCAACCAATGGATATGAAGTGACCCTTATAATCCTTTTCCTAGAAGGGGTTTCAAGGATAGAACTTTTTTATTTATCAAGCAAGGTACGAAGATTTCTATGAGAAGGAGATGAGAACTAAAGGGTTAGGTTCAAAGGAATATGCTTTATGAAGGAGTTTCCCAATCCTAAAATCCTTATTGAACTTGACTCTTTGAATGGTTCTTGAAGATTTGACTTTTCAAATGTGCATGACAACACGGGACCAAGTGGGCCCAGCCTAGGTTAAGGGGCAAGAATTTAGCAACAAATGATGTTCTTAACCCATACAAGGAGGGGGAAAGGATCAAAGCAATAATTTTCACTTAAAGGTGTCAAATTGATCCTACGAGGCACTAGCCTTGGGGATGCTAGGGAAAAGGTTGATCTCGAAGATAGGGCTTGAGTTATCTCACAATTCCACCATCATAATGGCTTCAAAATTGGAGGCATTGAGGACACACCAACATAGGAGAGACTAGGAGATCGAACCTTTGGAGGGCTACTTTGTCGGGAAAGTGATGCCCTAAGTGACCCAACTTAGCTAGACCTAGAAGAAGGTGAAAAAGAGATAATTTTTAAATGACCACCTCTTGGTAGATCAATGCCTTAGTCTTGGGAGAATGGAGTCTAAGATAAATATGAATGAGGATCTTGTTTCTTGATCAAGGAAGCCTTAAGACTACTTCGCTTGTCTTCTAGGGAAAAGGGAAGCAACCTTACAGCTTTATACTTCGACTTGTAAAAGGTGATGGCTTATCAAGATGAATTCAATGATAGAATTATCCCTAGGAAACTTCATTCGGCCCATACATTGAGAGATGCTCTATAGAGACAAAATTCCATAATTTAAGCAATAAATGCATGTAATGAGCCTTCCAGTGGAAAAAGCAAGAGTGGTCTCCTCCAACAGAATTCTGTTGAATTTAGGAGCACACATTTTAGGCAAACTTAAATATTCATGATGAAAATCACAATGCAAACAACAACACCCATTTTTGTCTCCATCTCAGGCATTTTATAAGCATTGTATGCTGGAGATCTAGATTTACTGCACAACACATCAATATGAGAGCGATGGTCTGCATTAATTGTACGATTTACACAGCTGCCAGTCTATATTGTAAATTTGTACTGCCATTATTATTATTACCTTCAATGTAAGTGGCTTCTAGGTACTAGCATGGGATGTTCTGCACCTATATCTTTATTATGGAGATCAAATCATTGATGTATCTTCCCATTTTTTGGGGATAATGAAGGCCGCATGGTATTGACCTATGGAGGATGGGCTACAACTGTAAATTTGATATCGTTGTATAGCTAGCCTTAGGCTGTGTCTCAATCCAATGTATAAGACAAAGTAAAATAAGAATAGCATTAAAATTTTGTACTTACATGTAATAGAACATATCCAACTATCAACAATTTGACAATAGAGAAGCTCCAAGATGAGATAAACCAAATCCAAACATCAAAATTCATCCATAAAGCTCAAATTCATCATCCAAGAAAAAGTGTGAAATTGTGTAAAGAGAACAGAGATCTGACCCAAAGTGATGATGAGAAAATGAAATCATCTCACTTGTATTTATACAGTAATGAGGAGTTTAAATTAGTCTCCTAGACCTACATAAGCCCCAAAAATAAAATAATGTGCTAATAACCTAACTTTTGGTGACAAACCCATCAAACTAACTCACAAATGAGCTAATTAGCCTCTTAAGAGGTTAAATGATAAATAATGCATGTCCTAGGGCCCTCCAAGAGGCCTGATGAGGTCCTTAGGTGACATAATGAAGAACGGGACCTTCAAAAGTGATGGACAAGAGGTTGGACCTTTGTTCTCCAAATAATAAACATGTGGTGCTCCCAGTGGGTGTGGGGGCACAATAATAACCTCATGGGTCTCTAAATGAGTCGAAGAGGTCTGTAGATCATCTGTAAAGGCTCTGATGATGGTGTAGGTGATGATACATCATCCTACAAGTCCTTGGTCAACTTCCAAGTGCATGGTACATCTATGGGGCTGGCTGGGAAAAGGTGAACCAGGTGCATCTTCCTCGTACAACAGGTGAATCTCGAGCAATCTCTGAACATCCTCGAGGATCCATGGAGTGTTGTCTACTGTTGTGGAGGCATATGGCTTTCAATTCACACCCTACATTTTCCTATGTATCCCTCTAGAGGGTTAGGGCCCCATATAAGGAGACCAAACCCAAGATGGAGACCATCTGCAATCCTGCATAAGACCCAATGTGCCCCCTAGCCTTCCAGTACAACAAGTCATTAGAGAAATCGAGTAAAAGAACCTACCAACCATGGACCACATGTGGGGATTTCATAATGGCATGCCCTTCTATAATGGGCATTGGCATGTGCTAATGTCTCCAAACTCCAAATGGGGTTAACCAAGTATCCTATTGTTAATTTTTGGTATGTTCTATGCTTAAGAGCAATTTACTTCAAAATTCATTATTAGCCCAATATCAGTTTCCATATTAGCAATCACATTAGCATGATAGTAAAATGCAGATAGAACATAAACATAAATAGTATAAGACAAGAGGACACAAGATGTGGCACCAGCCAGGGACAAACCCCATTGTGGGGAAACCCTTGATCAATTCTTCTGATATTCTTCAATAGTTCAACAAAGAGATAGAGATAAAGTACAATGAATTAAAGTCAATATTGAATTTCCAAATAGGAGATCAGGCATCAGAGATATTCACCATGAAGATGACACAATGAGGTTGCAATCCTCCTTCCTTTGTTGCATCACAAAGTAAGGCACCTTTTACATGTTGCAAAGGTTGTTGCTTTTCTTAGAAAATATGGACATTGGTTAGGGAACAAACTCTAACTACTATAGCACCTTAAATACACCCAACATCCCACCTATTGACATCGGTTTTCCTTCACACAGTCCCTCCAACTATACGCTGCCTCATAGGGCTACTATCCTCCCTGAACACAGCTCCTACATGCCTCCAACCACTGGCTATGGCCTGCAACCTAGCCCAGCAATGGACTATAACTTTTATCCCCTCAATCAATGCCCCAAACAATTCTTAAACAACAGACCGTTGCTCCGCTTTTCTGTGGCTTATTTTTCCTTGCAAACTGAGCTTAAGAACAACACTATTGTGCCCAAATAGCCCTGAAATAGACCACGTTGTCACCTAGAGCAATGTGGATTTATCACAAATCCTTCATGTTGTTGTAGTACTCCTTTTGTTGTGGCTAGGTCCACACTTCTTGTTGCATCTTAGGGTCACTTTCTCGCTGTGTTTTAGGGCTCCACAAACTGCGAGTTTAGACCTTCTTATGTTGTGGATTAGGGCCTTTATGGACTGCGTATAAGCCTCCTTTTGATTGTGGCTAGGGCTGCTCTTTACTGCGGCTTAGGGTTTCCTTTTGAGCTGAGAATGAGGGTCTCCTTTCGCTGTGTTTTAGGGCATCTTTTTACAGCGGATTAGGGCATCAGTTAACTGTGGCTAGATCTCCTTCAATCTACATCTAGAAGCCTTCCTTCACTGCAACTAGGGCACCTTGTCTTGTTGCATCTAGGGCTTCTCCATGACTATGTCTTGATCTCCTTTAGGACAATGGTTAGGGCTCTCCCTCTAGACCTCTCCTCCCAGCGAATCCAAACGAGTGGAGAGAGATCACAAGAGATGTGTGTGTCTCAAATGACCTGAAGACTCTTCTATTTATAATGCAATGTTGAGGTTGAGCTGGGGCAATTTGCTTGTTGGCCGAACTTGACAAATTGTCAAATAATACAAATAAATTCATATCTCCATAAATAATGTCGAAAATGGATGATCTTTAGATAAATCCTACACTTCTCGAAGAGAGGAATCCAATAAAAATATCAGCATCCATAAATAAGATTACCCACATGGAGTTTGGCCCTAGTTGCCAATTTTAACACTCCCTCTCAAACTAGGGAGAACTCCATCTGTTAGTATGTACTGTCTCTTCCATCAATGCAGTGCCCTGCACTGCTCTGCTCTACTCTGTTGAACTATGAAGAAGAAGAAGTGATCGAGAATGTATCATACCATTCTCTATTGACCCGAAGTCAGTCCCAAATAGAGAGTGTCTCATACCACTCTTACTGATCTGAAATCAGTTTCAAATAAAGAGAATGTCTCATACCACTCTTACTGATTTAAAATCAGTGCCAAATAAAGGGAGTGTCTCATACCACCCTTACTGACCCGAAGTTAGTTCAAATTGATCCCATATCAATATCATCCTATCATCCAGCTCATCCAGGATATCAAAACAGAACCTAGAGAGAAGCAGCACCCATAAGTGCTCTTGCGATCCACCACATTGTCTACCCAATCAGCATCAAAATAACCATGTAGCCTCATAGCTCCGGCAGTGTATCTCATTTCATGAGTGATCGTGCCCCGAAGATATCTTAGAAGATTCTTGGCACCAATTAAATGTGAGTGATGAGGCTCAACCATATATTGGCTCAACGTGTTAACTGCACAACATATATTTGAACGGGAGTTCACCAAGAACATCAATGCTCCTATGAGTTGATGATACTCAGAAGCATTTCCCAATACAGGTATGCCAGCACTAGCACATAACTTCTTAAAGTTAAGCTCCACCAAGGTAGTCACGGACTTGCAGTCCACCATCTCAAATTCGGAATCCAACTCCCTCTTACATTTGTAAATAAGAGGGTTTGCACCTATCAAAAAGAGGTCATCCATATAAAGCATCAGTATGAGAGATCTACCATCTTCAACCTTGAAGTAAAGGTTCAGATCAGCTTCACTCCTAGTGAATCCTAGCTTCATCAGATAGCTATCGATCCTCTCATACCAAGTCCAAGGTGCTTGCTTCAAATTATAGAGAGATTTCTTCATCTTGCTTATATGAGATTCTTGGTCATGAACCTCAAACCCCTCGGGTTGTTCCACATCTGTGATCTTGTTATTGCTTGTAACTTTTCTCTTGGTACATCCCGGACAATACCTTCATGCTCTTCTTTGAACTCAGGCATCCCTGTCACCATCTGACTCACATCGGGTAGTGCCTTACAATGAAGATGGAAAAACCTCTGGTGCCTTAGTTTAGATTAAAGATATGTATCACAAGACATGGTCCCCAATGGACTTCTTGCAACTTGATACAAAGTGCCAGCCCTAAACCCAAGAGTAAAATAATCTTTAAAATTCCTTTTCCAAACAAGTACCTTTCAATCGATGAATGCCACCTTGTAACCTTTGTCTTCCATTGCCGAAATGGACACCAGGTTGTTCTTGAGATCAGGTACATAAAGAACTTCTTGCAAATGAATCGTGTTACCCTAATTTAATTGAAGAGTAACATTCCCTACACCCTTTACAGGATAGGTGGCATCGTCTCCAAGAATAATCTCCAAGTTTGTCTCCTTCTCTATCAAATTAGAGAGAGCTTCCTTGTATTTGGTGAAGTGCCTTGAAGCACCAGTATCAATAAGCCAATTTCCCAAAGTGTCCGAAGGAGAGGTAGTGGATAGCGCTGATATAAGATAATACTCCTTTTGCTTATCAGAAACAACATTTGATTCTTCATACTTGGAGTTCCTGGCTTTCTTGGAGGGTCGACCATTTCCTTGATGACCTGCATTCCTTTTTCCTTTGCCATTGTACTTGTCATTCCTTCGATCGTTGTTGTTGAAGTTGCCCCTGGAATGATTGTGATCATCATCATGTGATGTGTCCCTTCTTTTTGGACACTCCCTCGCATAATGGACAAACTTATTGCAAACAAAGCACCTGCTTTTCCTTCCACCCTTAGATCTAGTATTTCCATTGAAGTGACCTTTAGACCCTGCATTATTTCTCCTTTTGGCATGAGCGGAGAAAGCAGTGAGGTTGCCTCTATTAGAAGGCATTTCTTGCTCCACCATTCTTGTTTCTTCATGAATGCATCTTGACATCAATTCTTCAAATCCCGGAATTCAATCATTATTGAGAATAGTGGTTCTAAATATATACCACTCGAGTGGGAGCCCTTCAAGGGTAGTGATAGTAAGTTCCTTGTCAGATATGATTTCTCCAGTCGATAGAAGATCATTCTTGATTTTAGTGATCCTTAAGAAGTAGGATTGAATATCCTCGTCCTTGCCCTTCTTAATATCCTTAAACTTATTTTTAAGGAACAAAATTTGACTTGCATCACTAACATTGAACATGCTTACCAATCTGTGGTAGATTTCTTTGTAGGTGTTCAAATCGGAGATGTAGGCCACCAGGCGTTTGTCAATGGAATCTCTAATAATCTTCTTTGCTTTGACTTCACCCTTGGTGTACTTGTTCTTTGTAGCATAAGGTGCATTTGATGGAGGCTCAGAGATTTTACCCTTCACATAATCCAACACTTCTTGTTCTTCCAATGTCAGATCAAGAGACATCTTCTATCTGTGATAGTCACAGACTTTTCACAGAGCTTGTCTTCAGCCTTGAAGTGGGATGAGGAACCCATTGAGCCTTTGACCTTATAAATTGTCTTCGGTGATTGCCCTTTCACTCTTGCTTGGGCTTTGTCTTCACCTCGGCTCTGATACCATGTTAATTTTGTTATGTTCTATGTTTAAGAGCAATTTACTTCAAAATTCTTTATTAGCCCAATACCAATTTCTAAATTAGCAATCACATCAGCATGATAGTAAAATGCAGATAAAACATAAACATAAACAATAGAAGACAAGCCAAGACAAGAGGATATGAGATGTGGCACTAGCCAAGGACAAACCCCAATGTGGGGAACCCTTGATCAATTCTTTTTATATTCTTCAATAGTTCAATAGAGAGATAGAAATAGCGTACAATGAATTAAAGTCAATACTGACTTGTCAAATAGGAGATCAGACATCAGAGATCTTCATCATGAAGATGACACAATGAGGTTGCAATCCTCCTTCCTTCATTGCATCACAAATTAAGGCACCTTTTACATGCTGCAAAGGCTGGTGCTTTTCTTGGCAAATATGGTCACTGGTTAGGGCACAAACTTTGACTGCTACAGCACCCTAACTACACCCAACAACCCACCTATTGACATCGGCTTTCCTTCACACAATCCCTCCAACTATACGCTGCCTCATAGGGTTGTTATCCTCCTTGAACGTAGTTCCTACATGCCTCCAACTACTAGCTATGGCATGCGGCCTCGCCCAACAATGGACTGTAACCTCAATCCCCTCAATTAGTGCCCCAAAGAATCATTAAACAACAGACCCTTGCTCATCTTTTCTACGGCTTCTTCTACCCTGCAAACTAAGCTTAAGAACAACCCTATCATGCCCAAATAGCCCTACACCTCTCGAAGAGAGGAATCCACGAAAAATATTAGCTACCATAAATAGGATTACCCACGTGGATTTTGGCCCTAGTTACCAATTTTAACACCTATTAGGTGGCTTCTACTTCTAAAGGGGATAATATGTTCAAGGCACATCCTTTAAAAGGTGGTGGTATGTGATAGAAAGGTGAATGAAGTAGGGGATGAAAAGTGGCAGCCCTGGACCACATGTTGGGGAACAAGGGTAGCCAATAAAGGGAAGTCCACACTTGGGTATATAATGTATAAGAGGAAGAAATCGTGATACATGAGGTGCACCTACGTTGATTTTTCCACCCTTTATATGTCTTTTGCATTTTTATGATTTTTCTTTGATTAATTGTCTAAGGCTCAAGGGATAAGAGCATGATGTGTGAGATATAGCAGTGGATACCCCCTTTTAAGGTAGGGCGGTTCATTGCCCACTAGGGGTTGGGATAATCATGGGTTCCTATATGATAAAATAGGCTCATAGAACCGGTAGGAACCAAGGTGATGGCCATGATGATGGAGTAGAGCTCATGTATTGGATTTTTCCCATGCGCTAAATGTGTTTGTCCCAGTCATCTTTTGCATTTTGTGGTATATCTTTCTATTGAATGTAGCCAATTATGCCTTTTCTTTTCTTTTTAGCTGCATCAACCTCTGGGGCATCATTTCAGGCCTGACCCAAGGTGTGGGCAAGGGGAAGGGGAGAACTAGCCCTATGTGGCCCTAGTGGAGGAATGTGGACCCAAGTGGGAGAAATGATGAATGGAGTAATAATGAGTGGAAATAGGGTAATATATGCAAATGGGGAAGTGGGACCATGCAACCAAAATCAAGATTTCTCGTGAAACACTTTCTCGTGAAATACCATCCCTAAAGCTGCATGGTCAATAAAAGAGATCCCACGGGACTAGAATCCAAAGTTAATATACAAAGGGATCTAGGGGACAAGAAGACAGACCTAACCCATCATTTCCGTTGAATCCCCCAATTAATGCATGCCCAAAAGTGTCCATGATAAACAAACTATAATACTCAATTACCAAATGACAAGGCATACCCTTAGGTTCGAGAGATCCACCTTCAAACATATGATCATGGTAGACGAGTGAGGCACCACGTGGCTGGCTCAGGTGGCGAAGAAATGACAAAATGAGCTAGTTGGTGGTTATAAGGGGTTGTTGGATGCCCGTTGATGGCCATCTTGGACAAAAAATTTATCTTAAGGATATCACCCATAAAGTGGTGGGTAACATGCTGGTTTTTAACTCTTATGATGCAGTGATACAGTATGAATATGATGTGATATGGCATGGGTTGTAACACCTTGAAGTCGAATCCATGTGGTTCAGTATAATGTAATTACACATTTCATCATGGAATTATGGTTGATCCTACCATACATGGGGATGTCATGGTGCCTTTGGATTTTCTATATGTATATATTGGTTGTGTATGTCGAGCAAAGATGTGACTTTTGTATTGAACACGTGTACAATGACATGATAGTCTCTTATCGAACCAAGCCTTCATATGGGCATAGAACTCAAACAAAAAGATAATACTTTGACCAACAAATGGGAAATAATAGGGTATCTTACTCCCATATAAATTCCAAGGGACATCAGCCCTTTGTGATTAGTGAAAAGTAATGATGCAATGGTTGTCTTTCCTCATAGGACATAACTGGCCATGGTGATATTTTCGAAAAGTTACAAGGTGGTGGCTTCAAGGCTCCATTTGCTAGTAATGGTCAAGTGAATCATGTTGAACCAAAATGCAAGCACAAAATCTTACAAATGTAAACCACTCAAAGTATGAATGTAAACAACTCATTCACTAACTGAATTGTTACCTTTAACTTATGTGGATCATGACATTTAATCAAAGGAAAAGACAGAATTTAAAAAAAACAGCTTTAAAATATTCAAATTAAAAAATATTATAAATAATAAAATGTCCAATTAAAAAAATATAATATTATAATAATAAATTTACTAAAGTTAAAAGTTAAAAATTAATAACAATAAAAGGATAAAATGGCAAATAAAAAGGAGGGTCAATAGTCTAAAATATGGAAATTATAGATAATATGAAAATGAAAAACATGCCACAGTAAAAATGAATAATAAAAATTCAATAAAAATAATAAATAACTAGATGAACATCAAGGGGTGAGGATAGTTGAAGGTACAAAAAGATGGCATTGGGATTTTTGCACTTGAACCCTGATTTTTTAACGGAGAAAGTGGGCGAAGGTTGTGTGAGAAAGGATTAAAAAAAGGCACTTTGTTTCAACGTTGGCGGTCTTCTGCTCCCCAAAAGTTTAATAGCGGTCACATCCCCACCGATATATTCTGATTAGTGGACGTATAATTTCTACCACGGTTAGTGTGGTTGATTTTTGTTTCCATTCGTGCACTGAACTTTTTTATATGAAATCCCTTGCAGCGTTGTGAACTCTTTTTTATGTGAAATCCCTTGCAGCGTTGTGAGACTCGAGGGAAGGAGAGTACTTCAAGGAAGTCAGGTAGTAAATTCCAGTTTTGCTCATCTGTTTCACAAGAGTGTGAGCTTCACTCATCAATTGTATCAAAGTTTCAATTCCATATGTTCTCAATTTACATAAAATGGATATTTGAAATTGGAGTTGTCTATAATGCGACTTTTTGGAGATTCCGGTGACAGAATCCGGCGGAAGAAATTGAGGTTAAATCTTGATTTTTAACAGTTAAAATCGTTTTTTAACTGCATATTTGGATTCAGCGCCCTGAAAAACCCCTGGACCCCTTGATTGTGCAAAAACTAGCTATCAAACTTGCGATTCCAATAAATTGCTGCCGGATTTTGATTGGAAAAACCTACCGGAAAGGCTTTCAAAAAGTCTCATTATAGACAACTGCTTTGAAATTTGTATTTTTGTAAATACCACAGCATTATAGACAACTGCTTTGAAATTTGTATTTTTGTAAATACCACAGCAAAAACAAATGTGTGCAAAATGCAGTCTCGGTTAAGTAGCAAATGGACAATTATTTTGTCATGGATTTAAAGTGGAGATTCGATGCTTCGATGCATTTTAAATCCAATATTGAAGAGAAATTTAGTTCTTGTTCTGTAACTATTACTTCAAGTTCATCATGGATCTTACTCCATGCTAAAAATGGCGAGTCACTAATTTGAAATTATATTGTTTACTTAGTAAATCTGAGTCAACGAATTTAGTTGGATGGGTTCTTATACGTGAAATGTAAAGTTATGATGTGCATTAAAAATATTGCCTTAACAAAAATTTCAAAGTTGCATTTTCATCAGAATTGTGATAAAGACCACTGCCTCGTTCCCAGAAAGGAGTGAGGGTACTGCAACGCTTTCAAGAAGAATATACATAGTTATTTGGGATTTATTGGGGATGGCATCTTCAAGCACCAGCCTCTGGTCTGTCGAAGAAGCACCTCCTGCTCACAACGAAAAGTCCTCACCAAAACATTGAATTATCAGCAACTGACGCCGGCCAACTGATAATATGTCGTGTTTGTATTTTGTTATTTTTCGTATGTTTCAAAAAATTGATGTCTAGGCTAGATGTTTTTTGTGATAGGTGCTTTTTGTGAGTGATGTATTTTTGGACTTTTGTGATAGGTGCTCTTTGTGAGTGGTGTATTTTCGGGCTCTGCTCTGAATCATGTGCTTTTTGTTAACCACATGCAAAAGGTCAGTTAAATTTTAAATGTCATGAATTTTGGAGTTTTAACTCTGGTGATAAGATGCGCTTGGCGCTCTAAGAAATGAGTCGCCTAAAAAAACATATTTTCTTATCCAAAAAAACAGCAGAGATCAGTGCGTTGGTACAGTCTTGTGCAGCTTTTTTTTGACATGTATGACTCGCTTTTAACTCTGGTGATAAGATGCGCTTGGCGCTCTAAGAAATGAGTCGTCTAAAAAAACATATTTTCTTATCCCAAAAAACAGCAGAGATCAGTGCGTTGGTACAGTCTTGTGCAGCTTTTTTTTGACATGTATGACTCGCTCTCTTCATTGTAGGGATTCTCTATTGCCTAAAAATAATGTTTTGAAAGGGGAAAGAGTGTCCATACAAATATGTACAATGTGATGCAGATATCTCCGCCTCTATTTTTCTTCCTTTTGGGGTTAACTAATATATTGTTTTTAAAGGCCAACTGAAAAAACAGAAAACCAAAAGGAAATAACATTTCTATAAATGCAAGGGATGTGAAGGAAACATTTCATTGGTATTTCCCCTGCATTCCATACTGTCTAGGTTTCCTACACCAGAACGTTGAAAAATATGGCCATTTAAGTTAAATTTAATATTAAATATCCAGATAAACGTTATATATCATATTTATGGATTATGTGAATGCTACCTATGCAGATATCTCGTTTAAATTTAGTCCTTTAGAAAATGTCAGGAATGCAAAATAACAATCTTGTTATCTACAAATCTCAGTTTAATGTTCACTTGTAAAAGGGGGAAAGACCAAACATTCGAGTGAGAACAAAATATCTTCAATGAAAAAAAGTCCTTGATCTCAGGGCATGTTTCCCTTCTTTCTTCATTTCAGTAGTTAATTTAGATAAATTACATTGTATTGCACCCTTCCCGTGATGATACAGATAAATGGAAATTATTGTTAAAATGTATTTTAAAAAAATAAAAATAAACGTAAGAAGATCCCATGTACAAATTGATGTGGATAATGTTATTAACCAAAGGTGCCACATGATTTGGACAAAAACTGACCTAACACGAAGGAAAACATCATTCTCAAGCATCCGTGTGTTTTTAATAAAAGGCATGAGGATGCCAAAAATAATCGACATAGCCTATAGATTTATACCATGTACCACAGTACAATCCACAAGCAAAAGTCAACTGCTTCCTTGTTAACAAATAATTCCAGCAGAGTTCCCAGCATTTCTCAGTTAACTATACGGCTGGCATTGCTGGAAATAAGGTCATAAAGGATCAAAATGCATGCCTGAAGTAGCTTCCTCAATTGGTTTAAGCACGCATCAACTACATCTACAACAACAAAATTCCAGCAGTGTATCATTAGAGAAAGATGTTATCAGTTAGTACCGGTTTGCCAGAAAGCAATTGTCACTTATAACCAGTTGACTAAAGTTCTGTGATATCAAAATGAAATCAAGGTATCAAACAATCAAGAAAATGATGCATACCAATATTTGAAAATCCAAATGATGTATCGTTTCTTAGTCTCCAATACATCCAAACCGATGAAGAATAATAGCAAGAAGAAGCATGGAAATTGCAAAGATAAGACCTGGCCTTCCTAGTATCCAGTTCTTGATCTTTCGAGCATAGTCAATTGCAGTCTGAAGCCTTGTTGCCCAATTCATCTGTATACACACATTTCCAGTACTTCGTTACAAACTATTTAGTATTAAGATATTGTCTAGTCACAACAGCCACCTCATCAGGACACATAACATAATCCATTTCTTGAAATGGTCAAGCACCAATAACACAAAAAAAAGCTAAAAAGTTGAAAATGGACAGAGATATATCCATTGGCAGCCTTGACACGTTATTAAATTCAATGTGAAACTGATACGAATATGCAAGCTCCTTTGCCCCATCCGAGAGAACACTGAGAATGAGTCCACATTTACTTGCAAGCATTAAGCCCACACGCATTGATAACAACAGCTAAAACAATCAAAATTCAAATAATGAAAAAGTAAAGGATTGCCCAATACCAATCTGTCTAAATCATTGGGAGAAAGAGAGGCCATAGCATTTTGTGCCTTAACTGCATCCTCAGGTGAAAGCTTAACCCCAAACTGCTCGCTCATACTTGCCATCATTTCAGGGCTCATATTTTGTATCATTGACGTAAACATCTGCAAACAGGCATACTTTAGTATGAAAAATAATTTGAACTAACAATAAGCTATGAACAGACCACCTACAGTTTAAAAACAAGTAATGAGATGACAAATAACTTAAAAGAAATTAAGCTATAGATCTCCATCAAAAACAAAGTTGGAAAGGACCACTATCACTGTGAAGCTAATTTTTACAATATATAGCTTAGAGCCAAAGTGTGAAACTAGACTTTGTGGTGCACAGAGTAAAGCACTGATCAATCTTTTGTTGTTAAAAGTGCAGTATTTATTACATTAGATATCAAGGGATTAACAATGGTGTATCATAGTCAGGTTATCCGAAGACCTTGCAAATGACAGAATACAAAAGCAAAAAACTCTAGGTAAACAACCAATATATATATATATATATAAAATCAACAATGGCTTGCTGGCTTGGTGAAAGCAAAGTGTTGTGTTCACTCCCCACTAGGGTTCAAGTCTCTCCAATGACATTTGTGCTTTTGTGTGCTTTTGTGTGCTTTTGTGCATCTGAACTTGCAATAGTGGCTGGGGCCAGGTGCAAGTCCAGGTTACTTTGGCAAAAGTAGATACACCCTACACACAACTCTTCGCCAAAGAGCTCTGATTGAAAGTTGTAAGCTGACGATACTAATTGTAATCTCTTCCAGCTTGGAGAAAGATGAACTTACCACATCAGGATATTTGTGTATCGGTGAAAATAAACAAAAAGTGATAACAATAATAATAAAATGTTGGAACCTTTGAACCACGCTCAGAATAACATCAAATAAAAGAAAGACAAATCCAGCAACCTACAATGTATGTTGTGAATTTATAAATATTGGAAACCTTATTACAGCAACAACAGATTTTCAGGTATATATGCATCCCTAGTCCATTGCTATATTCACTACTTGGCATGACAGTTTAGTTAGCCTGTGGTGCCTCCAAGTGGTCATTACACCTGTTCCAAGGCGGCCAAGGGGCATCTTAATTGCATCCCATGACCGAAGAGAGGCCATTTGATCGTTAGAACATGGTTGTCATCCATAACAGTGGTTCATCTTCTAACTATGTGAATGGTTCCACCAAAAAGCCCACAACAGATTGTACCGAAGACCTTCCATACGTAATGAACTACTCCTAATGACATTAAAATGGATATTTATGTTTATTGAGCATGCTGGTGTATGTGACATGTTCAAAAAGCGCAAACTCCTCAATGTTCCGTCTACCAGATTCTGTCTGACCATTGTTAGGGCCTGGATTAAGAAGTCCAGGAGCCGCATGGTCGCATTCTGCGAGCCCCTAAACCCTGACACGAGGCCTTTTTCTATTTTTGTTTCAAGAAAACTCACACTTGCTATTGTGTCCCATGGCCCCTGGCTCTCTAAGACCACCCTTAGTAGTGTTACTTCAAGGGTGAGAATTTCACGGCCAAATAATCTGCCCAACTATGTTGTTCTAAGTGGGTGGAATTCCCCAACCCGCCTATGCAATTTCAAGGCTTTCTAGGTTGCATTTATGTACCTATTGGTTAGACCTAATACCCCAACTACTCTATTAATTCTACTCCTCAGCACCAAGCTCAAAATGTCTCTCAAGGCAATAACAAAGGTGAGCTCATGTCACCTGAAAGAAGTAGAACTCTTAAAGCAACAAAGTGATGGTGGCCCACTACAAGTGTCAATTTCTAGCAAGCCCCTGGTTTCAGCAACTGGGGAACATTTGAAATGACCCAAGGCTCCTAATATGGACAATTGGATAGAAATTTATAGGCTTAAAGGTGAAGCTTCACCAAAAACCTACAAGGTGTTGACCAGGTTGTTATGATAGTGTTGAAGAGAATATGGACTACATCACTACCAATCCACAATGAATATGACCTCATGAATGTCAAGAAGGTATCCATCCCTGTATAAAATCCATAGTTCATAACATTAGAAATTAGATCCCTCGTTTAGATATTTTGTGTTTACAGAAGTTAAGATAACTGTCTTTTTATTTCAAATGGTCCTGAATGCTAATTCCAATTTGGTCAAATTATTTCTAATTATATGGATGCCAAGTGGGAGACTGTTGCTTTAGTTTTTACCAGCCTTGCTTCAGTTGTGGGGTAGGGCACAAACCCATTACAGAGACTTGTACAAATTATGTTTAACTTAGATGGTCAAATGCTCAACCTTGCTAACATTTATGCGCCTACTGATGCCAAGGAAAGCAATAAATTTCAGAACTGGATGGCTGACAAGCTGCCCAATTCTCAGTGCCTAGTTTGCAAGAACTCCAATACGGTTGAACTCTAGATGATAATTAACTTATTAAGGTACGTTGCCAGTCAGAACGCCCTAGGCAGAAAAGGTCAAAGTGTTGAGATCACAACAGATAAACGAAGAAGATCAAATGGAACCAACAGCAAAAACCCTAAATCAGTATAAAACCAAACACATAAACAGAAGAGAAGACCATGAACAAGAAAAACACATATAGCTAAAGGATTGGGCATAAGAGAGAACTTAGCTCCTAATCAAACAAAATATGTGTACACACTCTAAGATGGGACGCCATCCCTAAGAGGGTTACAGGCTTATTAATCTAGGTTGGTCCCAACCACCTAGATATAATATAATAAAGAGTTGACTAGGATAGTTTTTAAGCCAATACACAAGATAGGTCAGCCCATGAAGTTGCAGACCTGTGAGTGGAAACTGCATCAAAGGAGTTGAGTAGTGACCCTTTGCAAACAGGCAGCATAGGGTTGTTAGAGCCAATATGAATCACTGAAGATAGCTGAGTAGGACTCACATCACCAACTGCAATTTCTAATACAAAAGTACCAACCCTGAAGAATGTCTCCAAATAATAAGGTGGAGTGCATACCAAGAACGCCACCATCTAAAACCAGTATAGTCCAATGTGCAAACCACACAACCGTATGTGCACCATAACAATCCATCTAGTCCAGCAGATGAAGTTTCCATGAGTCTTCAAGAAAACCCACTAAAGGGGCCAAGAAGGGTTTAAAACCCTATAATAAAGGTGATCCAGAAACCTTAGTTCAGTGACCCTTGGGGCAAATGCCACCAGCCACTAAACTCAAAGATCAACTGAATAACCCAGAAATTCCTGTGCCAAGCAGTTCTTCGGAACAGATAGTTTCAAGTGGGCCCTCCTGGAAGCCCTAAAAGGGAAAGAATCCTGAACACCCTTCAAAGTTTGTGCAAATAAGATGATCTAAACACTCACAGGTCAGTGTTGTAGTGAGCCCTTGAAGATGGGTGAAATCCTAGGAGAAATGAAATAGCTTGAAAAGGCAAGATGGCAGCCCTTAGGGCAATAATATCTGCCAAAAAATTTCAAAAAGGCTACAAATAAGGCTGGAAAAGACTACCATTTCAAAAGATACCAACATGAGCAGCCAACACACAAAGCCATAGTGTTAGGTGACAGAATTTCCATAGTTAAGGTAGAATATGGACACAAAACAGCCCTAAACAGGGAGTCTTCCAGCCAGGAGAAAAAACCATAGAACAGCCCCAAAACTTCTTCAAATCACCCTTCTTCCAGATACAGAAAATATTACCAAGAGCAAGAAGAACCCCTAACGGGAACAAGAGCAACAGCCCCAGTTTAACCTCAAATAGGAGGTAAAAAACCCTAGCGAGTGCGCATGAAAAATAAGGATATAAGCCCATCAAATATATGAAAACAACCCCGTAGAATATGCGTGAAAGAGTCATGTAATAAGTGTTCCAAGGGAAGAAAGATCAGCCCAACAGAAGGGCACTCAAGATACAATGACTGCAGCAACAAAGGATAAATACCAATCACATGTAGAATGCCAAGCATAAAATGTGAGAACTGCTGAATAAGGAAGAGGAGGTTCAAAGTTCAAACCCACTCTAATACTATGTTGAGATCACAAGAGATAAAGAAGGATTGAACAGAACCAACCAAAAAACCCTTCATCCACATAGACCATAAACACATGCAAAGAACAGAAGATGAACACATGAATAATAGAAACACAAGATGTAGGTGCCCATATGCTAAAGAATCACACAAGAGAACACTTAACCAATGGTACAATAATGTATTTGTACAAATGATGGTGAGTGTGCATTTATACACGCTCTAAGATGGGCTGCCCTCCTAGAGAGGGGTTATGGGCTTGTTAGTCTAGGTCAACCCTAACCACCCATATATAACATAATGAAGAGTTTGACTACTTTCCTGCATGGATACGGGAGACGAATCACAGTTGTCAGGCATCCGCATAAGTGCCACTGTGAAGGATGAATTTCAATAGCTTAGCCAAAACATTCAGTTCAACCTATTTGACAAGGAACTTCAAGCTTATGTAGCCATGCTCTGTCATTACAAAATATGCAAAAAGAAATTGACAAAATCAATGTTGACAAAAATGAAGAAGTTTCTCGATTTAAAAACCACAGCGAAAAATCGCTGACACAAATTAAGAAACTTAAGAAAGATAAGAAGTCATTAGAAAGCCAGGTCCAACAACTTATCAAGAAGGAAGCATCAAATGTAGGAATTCAAGTTGATGACAAAACAACAAATATCGATTCAGTGAATGTCACAACTCAGGAAGAAGACGAGCAAGTTGAAGAAAACACGCACTTGGATGTTGTAGTTCAAACAATGAACATCCCCAGTGAATGTTTCATAACCAACTCAACAACATCTTCGTCACAAGAAAATATAAAAATTGGCACATGCCCAGTAAGGAAAAATCAAACAAAAAAGGTTCCATATCGGCATCCAAATCATGAGAACAGACGAATCAACCCTACTACATATTTGAACCAGTCAGAACCGAAACAACAAAATAATATTCCAAAAAAGAGTAAAGTAACCTCAACCCAGTGCTACAAGGACAAGTCGTTACAAAGTTTTAGTGATCAGAATGCTATACAGAAGATTAGTCTAGGATGGTCTGATCCCTTCTCAGTGCGACAATTTTGTTTGTCACTAAGAAGATCATATCAGCTTGTATCGACGAAGATGACTGTTCCAAGAGAGAAAGACTTTCGTGGACTTTCAAAGCCGAAAAAGAGATCAAGCCTTTTTTCATCGACAAGCTTTGAGGACAAAGCTTTTTGAGGAAGGAGGCAATGTAACGAATAAAATATATAAAATATAAAAATAATGTAAAAGATAATAATCATAAATAATATTTAGTTAAGCTAGTAATTAGGTTGAAGAGGCATGACTAATAGGACATGACTCTTCATGAAGAGACACTTGCTTGGTATATAAGCAAGCCTCTCGTTCTCATTTGTAATTCATTCTTATTCTTATTCATATATTTAATATAATATTTATATCCTCAATGGATAATTTCATATTCCAAATCTTTTGGAGTAATTAATCTTCAGAAGGAACTTTGTTCGCTTCAGAGGGACCCTACACTATGAGTAGAGAGCCTCCTATGAACCCCATGGCTCCCTCGTCTTGCTCTCAACAGTCCAATGCTCTTAAGGCAGGCCTTACTATTGTGTCGGTCCAGAAGTGAGAGAACAAAGAAAAAGGCACCACAACTACAAATGTCAGCAAGCAAACAATGTTTATATTAAGCAAATGTCAAAAAGCAACCATACAAGTTACAACATGTAATATACTTCCCTTTATAGGCAAGCTGGATCCAAAATAGGGATGAAAAAGTATGACCTTGTCTCCATTATTCAATAATATATTATCTATTAACTACCCTACTATTAATGAGAAACAAAATAACAATAATCTAATTAATGTATTCAATTTCTCCTGGTGTCAGTTCCTATACCAACTCCTCCTCGTTTAATTGGAGTGTTTCCACTGTCCTCCCAGTTTAGGAAATGCACTATACCCACTAGAATGTGACCTTGGGTTTGTGGCCATATAATTGTTGTTTGTTTGCAACTTGTGTACTGCTCAATGAAAAACAACAAATGGCAACAGGCTATCAATGTACAAAAGCCCATTCTGGAATTTGGATGGGAACTGTGTTTGTTTTCACAAGGTCTTCAATTGCATGTTCTTGTATTCAAATTAACTGCCAATAAGCACTAAGGGTATGGGAATGCCCAACCCATAAAAAGACTAAAGCCAACATATTCCCAAAAGGTACAGCACTAGACAATTTCACACCCAAGATCCATGCATGCAATACAAAGAAAATCCAGAGAACAATTCCAGAAACATGAAAGCAGTTTGTAGTGTGTTGTTCTTCCATTATGTGCCCTTGAATATCTAACATATTCTGAGCCAATGAACAAACCCATGAACACACACAATATAACCATAAAAGACATCAACCCACGGTGGTTGGAAGGAGAAAGGAAACCAAGCATAACAAATATTATTGTGACAAGTGCCAGTCTTCAGACCAAAAACTTGATCATCAGTTGCCATATACACACACAGCAAGCTAGATGAGTAGAGGGTCTAGGGAGTCTCAAGTTTCAACACATCTCCATGGACTAATTCCCATCCTGTGTCTTAATGTACTGCACTTTTTTTCTAAATGTAGTCAACATTGCCATTGGACCATTGCCCAATTGATGGATCCTACTTGGACTGAATGCCTTGTGGCAGGCTGGAGCATTCATAGAATGCCTGCTAGAATAAAACAACGTTTTACTCTCATTATCTATTAAAGTAGGAGAGTCAACAATTGCAGAGTTTCCAAAACCAGTCTTTGCAGTTATTTATAAAATTCTCACATTTCCAAGATTAGTTGGAACCCAGGTAGCTGCTGCTATGCCATCAGTAGGTTCTATAGCTGCCTGGTCAGATGCCAAAACATTTTGCAAGCCCACGTTGCCTGTAGTTTTTGTTGTGGAAGCTACACCCAAAAAGATGAACCCAAAGGACCGCAAGAAGGATGAAACGAACAAGAACATGCTAACTATGGATTCTAGCAACCAAGTAGAGAGCAACTCAATTGTAGATCAAAAGATTGTCTACACTACAAATTACAAAGCAAGATTAGGTGAACTTTTGTAGCTTGATCCCAAGGAAGAGAAGTAGATGACTAAACTCTTCCATATTCAGATGCAAGTCAAGATAACAAAGGTGGATTCTGTATTTGATTCCAGTTCATAGGCCAACCTCAGAGAAAAACATCTGGTCTACAAGCTTAGATTGGAAGTTCATGACCATCCTCACCCATATCCATGGAGATGGGTTAATAAGGATGAACTCTGTGTCACTAAACAGAGTAAGATCAAATTTGCTATAAGTACAAACTATATCGATGAAGTGGAGGTAGATATAGTACCACTTGATGTATCCAGTGTAGCATTTGGAAACCCCTACATGATCATGAGAAAGATATCTTCGCGAGAACACATCAATACCACTTGATCAAGGATGCAAAGTCCATAATTAATGCACACAAAGGTAAATTCAAGATCTATCTAGTAGGAAGTTTGTATTACTCTTTCTAAAAGATAATCAACCATAAGATGAATAGGTAAAAATAAAGGCATCTCTACAGTAATATATGAGAGAGCAGGAACATTAGTGGGAGGAGCTTTCACAAGTGTACAAATAAGTATGAAGTGGTGCACAAGAAACAGTTGTTGTACAAGCAAACCATCCTAGAAGAAGATGAAGTGAAGAAACAGTTGCAGTAGCTACTAGAACAGGGAGTAATTCAACAAAGCATTTCACCTTGTGAATCACCTATCAACATAGTACCCACCAGAGGGAACTACAAAGCTTTGAATAACATTACCCTCAAGACTCGGACTCTCCACCCAAGATCAAGACTTGCTACATTAGTTACATCATGTCAAGTACTTCACTAAGTTGGATCTCAAATCGAAATCCCACCAAGTACAAGTAAAGGAAGAAAACAACTAGAGGACCACCTTCAAGGCAAGGCAAGGTCTATGTGGATGGTTGGTAATGCATTTTAGCCTATGTAATACACTAGCAGCATTTATGTGTTCCATGAATGATATATTGCATCCCTTTCTAGATCTATGTGGCAGTGTACCTGTTTCTTTATAGCTCTACCTAGGATTCTAGGAAGAACATATCTCACATTTCATCCAGGTATCATAGACCCTGTAAAAGAATCAACTACTAGCAAACCTTAAGTGTGAATTTGCTCATCAATGCTTCTGATGTAATTAAAATTCCCAGAGCAGCTTAATATATGTTTCTAATTTTCTGGACTCTTCTGATTGAGGGGGGCAGCTAGCATGTTTCAGTGTTTAAAATGACTGTTAATTGTATTCGCTCAGTTACCAAACCTATCTTCTGTATGAGATAGGATAATTTTGATTTCTCAGGGTTCACTTGTGGAGGCCGCTGTTGTGACATACTTTTTTGTTTAAATGCCCTGTATGTGCGTATTTTGAAAATTTTAATAGTTAAAAGAAACATGCTATTCAAAAAAAGAACTGCTTCAGAAGACACAAACCATGCAACCTGTCACATCCATAAATTAATATAATTTTACAGAACAATTAAAGCTAAACTGTATATGCTGAAGTAATTCAGGCAAAAGAAAATCCAACAGACCTGTCTGGTGGCTGGATCATTCATTTGATTTCTCACTTGCTCCTGCATTTCTGCAGAAAAGTTTGGCATGCCTGAGAAGGCTGCACTGGAACTCAAATTTGTAGATGACTCCCCAACTCTATTCTGATTTTCTTCAAAAATGTCATTATCTACTGAAACAGATTGTGGAGATGAATCCATGGTTGAATGTCCACGTGTGATGTCATCAAATCTAGATGAAGTAGATGGATTTTGTCTTGATAAGGTGCTTGACATTTTAATCATATTCTGGATCTCCTCTGGTGACATCCTACCAAACATACCAGATACAGTTTTGACCATATCAGGGCTCAATTTACCTCCACTTAGTGCAACCAAGGAGTCTGGGTCGACATTTTTCATCAAACTCTGCATAGTTCTGCAACATCACTAGATGATAAGCAAATCATTTCAAAGTATATTGCAACTCTTGCATAGAAAAACTGAAATGTTTCGAAGCTTAAAACGTTTTATCCTGTAAAGCATGTTCCATAGGGGGTAGTCATCATGAAAAAGAATGTAATTTACAAAATAAATAAATAAAAACAAGAGAAAATTTCAATGACTACAAAAAGTTCTTAGAAAAAAATACTGATAAATGTTAATGTAACATTGAAAATGCATACATTAAGCACTTGAAGTTCATTGTTAAACTTCAGGCTAAGTAAACAAACTTATTGTTTAAAGGAAGCTCCTGGTAAAAATTTAGCATAAACCTCCACAGTAAGAAATGATGTGTTTATTTAACCAAGGAATTTTTTTGGAAAGCTGTATTTTGTTAAAATAATCATCTTTATTTGCTTAAATAATCTCTAGGATGGGAACTGTAAATTTTGTTTATGTTTTTACCAGGATTGGCAAATATGTACAGCAAAAATAAATTCTCTATTAATACAAGTTACCTCTGCAAGTTGAGTGGGAAAAAGCAAGGGGGAATGAAAAAAGAAACTAGAGAAGAATGAGAAAGATGAACATAGAAAACAGAGAACAAAATATGAAAGTAACGAGAAGGTTACATTGCTTATAAATTACCAAAAAGGCCAAGGCAATAAAGGAAAATAGAACCAAGATTATTGGATGCTCATAAAGTGCAGAAAGCATGAAAAGGAGAAAAGAAAACAAAGCCAGAATGATCGTATAAAATTATAAATATAATAATGGTATAATCGTTACTGCTGAACATATCTACATTATATTAAAATTCTTCCATTCTGTAATGTCCTCTATGAATTGAGGACAAATGGGACTCATTAGCCTATCCTTCCCCGTAGGCTATAGTCCACCTAAAAAGGGGAAAAACCCCAAAATATCCATTGTTGGGCAAGTTTTGGGGCCACTGGACAAAAAAATCCAGAAATGGGGTTCTGAGTAAGATTCACTCGACTAATTAAGAAGATGAAACCCCTCAAGGAAACCTATCAATAAAGGAAGATTGAATTCATTTTGGAGCATGAAGTGTGGATCATTTTATTCTGTTTTGACCATTAGCTCTGAGGGTTTTAAGACCCCCTTTCTTCTTGTCAATTTTGGTGGTGAAAGATTCCAACCTAGTTGACACATCTTCCACTTTCTCCTATTCTGGTCTGCGCATAGGAAAAATGATCTGGAAGACAACAAGTTATTTGTGGCTCTTGTTTGGCACAGGATTGCTTTTGTAAGGCAGCAAGGGTTTGGTCTAGGTTGATTCTTGGGTCTGGGCATTGAAGCATCAAAGGTAGCGAGATTCTGTGTGGAAGATCAGTGGAAATCGGTTCAGGATCATCAGTCTCCTTCCAGGACAGAAGACGAAGCAATTGTTTTCTGAGTTCAACGTCACTGTTTAAGGCTTGTGAATAATTCCTGTAAGAAGCAAAGTTCATTCTGAAGTAGTTTGAGGGTTTAAGGACAAGCAAAGTCCTGGCTCAGGTTGAGTATTCCAAAGTAACCCTGTGACATGTGGATGGTCCAAGTGGATAAAATCATGGTTTAATACATTTTGTGACAGGTCAAACGTGACGGGAAAACAAGTCACGCTGAAGACAGTCCGGGAGATCAATGAGTCCTCTTGAAGACGAGTACAGGATCCCTCCTGAAGGTTGCAGTGGTCTTAACAGTTAGACCCGTGACAGACAGTGAGTGCAAGCTGAGCACAGTAGGTTTTAAGGGGAATACCTTATGGTTTGAATAGACAGACAGAGGACATCGAAGAAGGGTGAGCCCGGGACGCATCCAGTGCTAAGTCGGCTTACAACTGTTCAGTTTTCCAAGTCTCTGTCTAGATCCTGGTCACTAAATAGAAATCAGTTTGATACATTTAGAAGTAGAATTATTCCCTGTGCAACGTTGTTATAATTTGTTGTAGCCCATCCGAATTGGTATTGGTTTCCTTATGTTGAACTGTTGAATTGTCTAATCTTTGTTAAAGCACTGTATACTTTGAAAATTGATTGGAATTTTGTGGAATAAATTTGGAGTATTTGATGCAGACAACTGAATTGCACTACTGATATTATTACAGTATTGTTACTTAAAGTTGAAAGGATTTTGATCATACACAATACAAGAAATTTTAGTTAAACCCTGGTCGCCCAAAGGAGACATCTAGGGCAAAATTTTCACTATTATATTACACATTATTCCCAAATTTTTCAGGTACCTAATAACAAATCATCAGCTAGGATCCGCTTTGCTTGCTGTATTGATCTCACTTCTAGGGATTTGATCTCACTTCTAGGGATCCCAAATTCATGATGTAAAAATATACAAGTCAAATCTCATGAGCTGTAGATACTTCTTTCTGATAAGAATATGATAATAAATCATTAGCAATGGATACATTACACTAAAAGTTGGTTTAATTCAAAGTCCATTCCCAGATGTGCACCAAACAAAAATTACTCACCATGTACTTAACGTGGAAGATAGTCATGTTTGCAACACTCCAATGTCAATCAAGACAAGGTGAGAAACAGACATAGCAAGGCTAATCCAAGCTGTGTGGATGAACGAAATGGTTGTCTCAAAATGAAAGATGATTAAGAGACAAAGAGCTACCAGGAAAAACATTACAAAATGCAGAGTTGAGAGGAAGATTAGCATGCAGTATTTAAACTAAGATAAACTCACCAGTTACTTAAAATATTGAAATAAATCAATGATTTGTCCTAGAGGGTCACCTGTTGCCTTCTGGCTCAGCATGAGGTAACTACTCAATAACCTGTGACTCCAAACTACTGGAAAATTAAGTCTATGATGATTTATCATCAACCTCTCGGAGGCTACCAGTCTATCTTGACTTACTCTTCACAAGATGGCTCAAGTTAAAGATGTGTCTTAACGACTGAAAGAATGAAATACACCAATAGGATAACAAATGGTAGCAAGAATTATGCTATGAGGCCATTCTAATCCACTCTAGCAAGAAATTTAATATGCAGCTGATAAGTACCCTCTCCTTTTCATATGCATGAAGTTAATTATGCTATATAAAACTGTTTGTGCAGTTTTTGGTGCCATGACTTGCAGGAAATATTGAGGATATAGGGAATGATATGAACAAGAATACTTGGGAGCGGGAGCGGGGATCAACATTTTCGAAAGCTCTACATAATATATATTTTTATATATTTTGAGGCATATATGTCAACAAAAGCATGTAAAATGATAAATTAGATATAAAAAAACATAAAAACATGGATTGAACATCAATCATCTAGATGTTATAATCTTCATCAACCACGTCGAAAAGTTAATAACATACAAGTTACAACATATCGAGTCTCATTATTCATCAATCTTAAAGTTTCAAGCTTTCAAAATTCGATATATAACATTTATCATCATTGATCACAAAAGTTGTAACTTGTACTTGTAACCATTACCAGTGCCAAGTAACCAAATGATAACAAAGAATATCTAACATGAAATGAAATGTTTCAACTTTCAAATTTCATGAAGCATCATATTCATTATTCATTACCAATGAGTTATAAATGCCAACTTCAAACTTAAATTGTCATATATTGTTTACAAAAATACCATAATAAATATGAAAGAGACAATAGTTATAAAAAGTACTAGAAACTAGAAAACACAAGTAAATCTATTAACTATTGCTTGACCCTCTTGCTACAAGTTCTAATTTCTTGTCTCGTTCTTTATTGCGAGTCTCCTCCTGCATAGTCGAACAACCTTGGTGCTCATGATTAAATACAAGTTCCATACCCTAGTACCCTAGGTGCTCTTGATTATTGGGAGTCTCCCCCACATAGAGGGCTTGGTGCTCTTGATTCAATACAAGTTCCATACCCTAGTACATGACAAAATCCAATGGAAACATTGCAATCTCCCCAATCCTGAAATCCTGAAAAAATGATAAGTCTGCTAGATTTTGAGTGAGATCTAAAATTCTACTTTCTCCATATGAAATCCAATGAGGTCAAAAACACTCTCAAACATACTGAGTCATTTCATGGTAATGTTAAAAAATTAAGTAAAGGGATGAAAATGAAACAGAAAGATAAAGGAGAATGTCACTTTTACTTAAACATTGCCATAAACTGCATATCAACACTAGGGCCAAATTCTTGTTTCCAAACTTCAATAGCTCCCTCTATCACTCCTGAATTGGCAGGGAGCGAAAAAAAATTAGAAAGCGCGCTCCCGCCCAGAGCGTGCTTCAGGAGCAGGTTTGAGATGGGGGGGCGCTCCCCCACAACCCTGGATATGAATAGTCTTTATGATGACTTTCAGTATATCCTCTACAAGTTAGAAATTCTGCAGCTAGTCCCTTATATACAGCATTTTAGTCTAGCAGTTCCTGCTGTCTCAGTATTAGTATTCACCACCATAGATTGAATTATAATGTCTTATATGCAAGTATGGGAACCAGCATTGGACAAACTTTGGTAGACTAGAGAGGATTTAGACTGGCAGGGAATATTAGAGGTAAGGACTGGAGAAAAGATCCTGAGTTTGATTGATTTTATTCTCAGTATTGGCAGGCACATAATCAGCATTTGGCAAGTGAGTTCTGAAAAATAATTCTGTAGATTCAACAATATCATGATGTGGCCAAAAATATTGTATTTTCTATTGTTGCTTATATTTCAACGCTTCCATAGTTTTTTTCAATGGCAAACTTCCTGAACTTTAGAGCATGGTAACTATGCTGTCATAAACCCTTATTCTGGTTGCTTGAAGCTATTACCAATTTTAATTTCTTGGTATATTAATTTATTGCACATAAGACTGGAATATGAAAAACAGAGTGCCAATGTTATGAGAAAACATCTACTCAGTCCCCAAACTTCTTCATAGGACAACAACCCCAGAACAAAAAAAAAAACCCATTCCTTGGTTATATGAAAGGGTGGAGAAAAGCCATATATCTGGAGCCTCCTACAACACAAGCAGAGAAAAAAACAGTAAATGAGCAAAATAAATTGAAAAGTACAGATAAATATGAAGGTGACAAACCTTAACATGTCAGGATTTTCAGTCAAGTTCCTCAAGCTCTCAGCATACATCTGCCCATCGGGCGCATTAGTTGCTTGAAAGCTATCTCTAGAGAACCCATTTTGATCTTCTGACCCCTGCTCATCATCACTTACATCTTCTGTAACAGTAGTCACCATAGGAGCCGACTGCGGATACTTTTCAGCAGTTGGCTGAACAGCTTCTTCCTCAATTATCTCTTCAATACGAGGCCCTATCATTTGTTGATTTATCGAATCAAATGCAGAATTTGGAGAATAAGAACAGTGAACAATTGATTTAATGGACTCCATATATCTGACAAGCTTGTAATTACGAGAGAAATAATATAATCCACTAATGCCAAACCCCTTAATAAATATTCCATATGGTTACAACATACCATTTTGATCTTGAGTGCCCCCTTTCTCCATTAATTCTGTGCTTGCTTCTCTGACATATTTCAGACAAGCTATATTAGTTATCAAGAAGACCACAAAATAGACCAAGTTCCAATATATATGAACTAAGAGTGACAAGTACTGAAAGGTCATAAGGTTGAAAACCTTAAAGCCTTTGCTATTGTTTCATCGTCAGGAGAAACCTCCACTGCTTTTCTTAAGTCTGCAACAGCCAACTATTGCCCAAAAGATAAGATTACCATTAGAATGATGAAAATCAGAGGCACACAAACTTTGGCCCTTGGGGTGCCATGTCATGTGTGTTTGCCTCCATTTCTATTATTTTCCTTCTTAAATTTTATTGAAGCAATGTTATACTTGTAAATCCTCAGAGATAGAATTCATTTAAAATGAGTTAAAATAATCAAAGCCAGATTGAACAAAATGTCTACTGCTTACTTCTAGCTTTCCAATTTGTTTGTAGGCTTGGCCTCTGCGATACAATGCTTTAACATTCATTGCATCATATGCCAGAACCTGTAACAGCCAAAAAATAAAATACTCTTATAACTCATGTAGAGCCAAGAAATGAAGGAATGTTTCATATTACATATAACTACTCATGCTAATTCAACAACCATGACCTTCAAAAATTCCTAATTTGTATTATTCCCTCAGTAATTTTATTCCTTCAAAATCACAGTTGAGAACCATATAATAAGTAAAATGCCAACTATATGAGGTATTCACGTTTGCTGCTAATTAGACATTTGAAAGTATTAACAGTTACTTCCTAATGAATACCAAAGATGATCTATTAAACTTATAATGTCTATGACAAGAACAACAGGAACCAGAGGGGCTATCAAGGACTGGGGAGGAATGATATGAATTAAATTTGCATGGGGACTTTGTTAAAATTGGCAACTAAGGCGAAACTCCATGTGGGTCATCTTATTTATGGCAGCTGATATTTTTCTTGGATCCCTCTCATCAAGAGGTGTAGGATTGATCTAAAGATCATCCAATTCCGATAAGTATTCATGGAGTTATGAATTTATTAGTGTTATAAGACAATTTGTCAAGGTCGGGCAGAAACCAAATAAACCCCATGTGCTTAACGTTTTAGTATAAAAAGAGGTGACTTGATTGTCATTGACACACACATTTCACTCTTGATTTCTCTCCACTTGTTTTAGTGGAAGGGAAGTCTAAGAGGAGGAAGCCCTAAATGCAGGTCTAGAAGGAGACCCTATTCGCTGTAAAAGAAGGATGCCCTAGCCGCAGGTCTTGTGAAGGTTTGGCCGCAGTTCAAAGGGAGATCTAGCACGGTGAAGGAGGCCTAACAGCTTACCTAAACGCAGTCTTATCATACCCTAGATGCCCTAATCTATACGCTGTTTGAGACAGCCCTTAGACGCTGGAAAAGAGGCAGTAAAGAGGCTCTCTAACTCGCTGCCCTAACCAGCAAAGAAGGTAGGGACAGCACAGGTGTTTTAGGGCTGTTAGAACCTCTTGGTGACTGCGTGGAGGGTTTTACATGCTACAAAGAGGCCGAGTTAGGTAAGGAGAATTGCAAACTGTTTGTGGGCAGCTTTAAGGTAAGGGTGACACTGTTTGGTTGGCTAATAGGTGACAGCAATCCCCGTGGTAAGCCGCAGGCCTTGCCTAACTAAAATAGGGATAGCGTGGAGGCTTCTTGGGCTGAAAAGTACCCAGAACAGTGACACGAATGGAGGAGACCCTCCCTTGACAAGGCCACAGTTTTTGAGGGATGTTTTAGGTGACTGTTTGAGGGTTGTTGTAGCACATGGGTGCCCTAACCAGTCACAATAAGGAACAGCAGCAAACGCAGTCTTCTACAACTATCTTCTGTAAGAAAGAGACATTGTTGTGTTTTAGGTGCACATCTTGTCCGCTGTCCTAAAGACCAGTCAAATTAAAGAGAGAAGTCCCTTCAGATGAGCAGATCCTATGTGCTGTCACAAAAGGTTCTTATCAGCAGTCTAGATAAAGAACTGCTACCCATACCTAGCTCCTATAACACACAGATCAGCATTGTGTGTTTCCTAGGACTGTGGGATCATAGTCTATCTAGCTACTAAGGCTGTGTGGCAGCATGACTAAGGCAGTATGGCAGCATGACAGAAGTTATGGAGCAGCATGGTGGTCAATGGTACATGGTGCAGCATTGGTACAGCAATGGGAGCCGCAAGTACAATGCAGCATTGGTACAGCAATGGGAGCCGCAAGTACAATGCAGCATAGTGCAATGAAGATCTCAGCAGTACAATGATGGGTACAGTCATCGTTAGTGAAGCGTGAAGAGTTGCAGCATAGGTATGAAGTGTACAGCATGGTCATGAGGTCCAGCATTGTGATTATGTGTATAGCATGGTCATGAGGTCCAGCGTTGTGATGATGGGTGCAGCATGGTGCAGCACAGTGAGGTACAAGTTCAACATGATGACGAAATGCCGCACGATGATAGGTGAAGGAGTCACCTTGGAGAATCAGTTGAAGCGGCATGTCTTCAACTAATCTCATGTATCACCTTCTTAGAGAGGATCTATGCTCTAAGTCAAAATGTTGACTTCTGTTGTAAATGTACTATATATCTCTCTCTGCTGAACTATTGAAGAAAATATAAGAAGAATTGATCAAGGGTTTCCCCACATTGGGGTTTGTCTCTGGCTAGCGCCACATCTTGTGTCCTCTTGTCTTGGCTTGTCTTTTGCGATTTATGTTTATGTTCTATCTGCAGATTACTTTAACGCTGATGTGATTGCTAATCTGGAAAAGATATTGAGCTAACTGTGAAAATTGAAATAAATTGCTCTAGCATAGAACATACCTAAAGTTAACAGACTTTGTCCAACATCAGACAATATAGCATAAGTCTAAGCACTCTTCAAAGGACTTGATTTGCATAAAAAGCACAATATTAAAGATCTTAACTGTGTAGGAGATTCAGCCATTATAATCAGCATCACAAAAGTTAAGGCCATCCTGTCGAGCATTATCTTAATAAGGATTACCTCATGAATAAAACCCTTTCTAAAGTCCTGACTCCTTTCATTCCATCACATTTACAAGGGTAACATGATATTTCAATGCCGGTATGGATGAAGTAGTTAATCTATGAACTAGGTTTGATGCCAGCAAACTACAACTTCTCATTGAATTTGATCAGCACAGAGCCTTCCATTTTGAATAGAACACGTAGACAAAGAGGTAACCAAACTTTAATTTGCAAAACTCGATCACCTGTGCTATAATGATGCAGAAGAAGGCATTCGAAGAATCAGAATAACTGAGGACTTGGAAAACCTCAGAGCCCAATTGGAAGATATAAAGCTAAAACAACAGCTCTCATGCCAGCAAGATGCCAACTAGAGGGAGAAAGGAAAAATGCAAGGTGAAAACTTGATCATCTGTGCTATAATGATGCACAGAAGAAGGCATTAGAAGAATCAGAATAACTGAGGACTTGGAAAGCCTCAGAGCCCAATTATAAGATATAAAGCTAAAACAACAGCTCTGATACCAGCAAGATGCCAACGGGAGGGAGAAAAGAAAAATGCAAGGTGAAAATTGAAATTAAAGATTTGACTCAGAAGATAACGAACATAAAACAGAGACTTTAGGAACTAAAGAAGGTGAAGAGCCTGAGGGAGAGGGTCAAGCAAATGAGCAGATCGCAAAATTGATTCAGACAAAGCAGCTGTGGATGCCCCAGGGCTGTCACCAAGGAACAACAGAGCAATGAAGATGAAAATCAAGCAGAAGATAAGATAATTATATAATGTCTAATGAATGACCAAAATTGGTCAAAGGGACTGCTAATATATCAGGATCAATACACACAAGTGGGACTGCAAAAGCAGCTCCTATAAAAAGAACTAATTCTTGAAATATAGGACCTGAGTGTTCAGAAGTTTATTATCCAGTTATTAGATACAATGATGGGAAGTGCTCAGAATAGAGAAAGAATCCCTGTCAAGATAATCCGTAAACTGCCATGAATATTCTATTGGACAGTTCATCGTAACAGTCCATATTTATTAATTACTGTTTTTCTATGCATGTAATAGACAAAATGCAGAAAATAGAGAACAATAAAATACAATCACACATCAACTACAATGAACACAAGATATGCTCTAGGAAACACTTACAGGAGAAAACCCAGCTAGAAGATGATGCTACTCTGCTCTCTCTCTGGAATGGAAATAATGCAAGTACAAAGGAGAAGGAACTCTCTTGAGAGTTGCCTGAGACCTGTGGACTTTTAGGCTGCTACACAACAATAAACCCCCTCTGTTATACTCTCTCACTCCCACTCCCACTTGTTCTACCTCGTTTTGGCTAAGGATGAATACAATTGGAAGTGCGATGGAAAGTACAACTACCATCATGCCCATAAGAGGGAGACTTGGTTCAAACTTCATATGTGCCATACCCAAATCTTCTGTCAAACTTAGGTTTTTGTTTTTGGGCCCCTAGACAATTGGTTCCGTGCTTAGGTTGCCTTGTCCGCTCTGACTGCATTCTCTATTGTGGGTATGTGTGGGTATGTGCTCATCCACTGTGCTCCTGGGCAGTCAGTCCAGTTTCTGGGTTTCGATTCTTCAAGGTCCCAGAGCCACCTTCTCCATCCACTGTGCCCATTAGTCTTTGGATTCATTTCAAGCCTCTCTAGGCCCTATCCCAATCACTTTGGTCATCATCTACCTTGTGTCTGCAGCAGAGTCTTTTGTGGCCAGTTTCGACTCACCAGAGTCGGGCAAAATGGGTGTTGCCCATAATCAAAAAGTTCATAGGCCCTCTTGATGCTGCCAGGGCTTTGCAGCTGAGAGAACTGCTCACATGGCTAAGCAAAGGTATCTGCAATCCACCTCCCTTGATTCTCAAGCAGGTGTTGGTGATCTGATCAACTCTATCAAGCAAAAAATGCCGAAATACCTCTACTAATCAGAAAAAGACTAAATTCCAGCGTTGGGTGGAGCACACAAGGTTTTCAAGGTCGAAGGAAGCTTGAGTTTGTGGTTACATCCCACTTTGGAGGACACCAGTTCCAATCCCATAATTATCAAGGATGAGAAGGAAGAACAATAGCCCTGCAACAAGGAAGATCGAGAAGCTTCTCCTCTAGCAGGCTCTCCCCTTGAGCCTTCATGATATTTATTTTTCTGTTCATGTTCTACTTAAATATTTACACCACTATTTTTATGGTTAACTCATCTTTTACTAGTAGTTTTGTTAAACTAGACAATCATATGCCTCACATGGCTATGACAGAACCTCTTCAAACTATGAATCCCTTTTTACTCTACAGATTAATTCATGACTGAGGTCTGTTTTCCTTTTTGGCAGACCTCGGCTACTTTGAAATGTGCTTTTATTTCTATAACATAATTTTTACTGGCTTACCAAAAAGAACTCCAAGACTTCAACCAAACACATTGGTCCACTAAACCTCACAGATTCACATCAAACCAGTTGGATTTAGACGTTTTAAAAGGACACCCCCATTGAGTTGAAATTTGAAAAGAAACCAACCTAAAGATAAGTGTTATTGTGTTGACAGTGGGTAGCCTTCCTTAGTTACACAAACTAAGACCACATGACTGGGACTACACTTTCGTGGGAGATAGATTTTGCTGTAACATTTTGGTGTCATTGTTGGGGTGTAAAATCACTAAACCTCACAGATTCACATCAAACCAGTTGGATTTAGACGTTTTAAAAGGACACCCAAATAGTCAAAGATCTTAAGTTCCTATTTGAAAACTTATGCATCATGGTTGCTCCTACTACTCATCGGGTGAAAAATGTACAAAGCCCTTGACCTATCTAATCCAAGGATCACCTCATGAAATGCCTGAAAAATATCACAGGTGACTTTCCAAGTTTGTTAGAAATAATGTGATTACTATTGAAGATCATTTGAATTGAATCCATGATACAGTTGATGAAGTCAGAATTCCCCCAAACCATGAAGATGTAGTGATGAAAGTTGAAACTCTTTTCTATTTCTCTGGAGGAAAATACTATAATGTGATTTAGGGGTCTAATCAACGGAAGTGACAGAAACAGGAAAAACTTCCATGATTCTTTCATGATAAGATGGTTATTAGAAAGGATGGAAGGATATTATTAACTCAATCTCACATAGTCAAAAAGAAAGAAAATGGAACCATGTAAGAATTGGATGATAGAATTAGAAAGTTGGTTGATAATGTTCCCGAAAAGTTTAGACCTTCCGATTATACACTCCACTTACACTACACAAATGCTTATGGACATTTTGGCTTGTTGTTAAGAGACAAATTCCCCACTACCTTAGAATTCACACAAGATTTGACTAGTGAGATTGAAGAAAACATGATTTCTGCTAAGGTAGACTCTTTAGGTTCTTCAAGAGCATCCACTTCAAAAGCTGAAACCAAACCTAGAAACATCAACACTATTATCACCACTCTTAATCCCACAACTGCATTAACTGAAGCAATCAAATGTATGGAGACTAGTTTTACCCAGCAAAACACAATCATGCAAAATAGATCGGTGCAGCTAGAAAGAGACCAACAGAATTAATATCCACCTAGGGGAAATTTTGGTTGGGAGAGAAAAAGGGTTTCTCCAAACAATAATAAGCAAACCCAAAACCAAAATCAAAGACTCCCCATTCCTTTAAATCCTAATAATGTGGTTGAACATGAATTGTTACCATGGCGTAGAACTTGTCAAGATTCTCATGAAGAAGACACATGTCCAATAACCATACAAACTAGGGAAACAAGAGGAGTCTGTTGAATTTGAACATATGAACTTTGTAGATGATTATTTTGCACATAATGCATATCATTGGAATCATAATTATGATCATGTTTGGAATGTTCAACGAAAAATGTCCACTGTAAATGCAAACCAAATAGGGTAAATCAAAGGCCAAAGCATTGATGCGGATGTCATAACTAGAATGTATGGGGTTTTTGCCACCTCAACAAGAGTAAAGGAGAAGTAATGGAACGCATACCAATGGAAGAAACAACCCATGCCTCCACAAAGTCATCAAATTCAAACCCAACAAAGGGTTCCCAAAAACATTAATCAAAGACAAAACATATGAGCCATCAAAGACTCAAACATAGAGAAACCTTCAACAAGCACAAATTCAAATATAAGCCTTGATATAACCAATGCGTTGTCGAACTTCAAAGTGTCAATTTGTATTGTCCTAGGGTAATTTTCTTGCCCTAGTCTAGGGTTCCCAATACTTCAACACAAATCATGTTCATTTATTTGTATAGCAGTAAGCATTTATTTGTATAATCGGTAAGATTATAGCAATGCACATTCATACAAATCAGTTACCCAGCTATATCTGCACAAGTATAGAGATTTCCACAGCAGTTTAATTCTTCATTCAACTTACAATGAATTAGGAATGTCTGCCTAAATACAATGTTGTATCCAACCAATAATTTCCCGGTATAAGAATATCATAGTTTAATAATTCAGCATTCAATGATAACAACATTAATACATTAAAATTAATTTAGACTAACTTTAACTCACTATTCAATATATCTTGGTTCGTTGTGACAAGTTGCGCAGTCACTGGGAGGATTACAGGGGTCCAACCTTCCTGATTCCTTCAACACTTTAGAAATCTCGACTTTGTTATCCGCATTTGAAGTTGTGTATGATGGGTAATCTGGCAATGTCCTTGATTTTGCACAGGGTCTGAAAGTAGCCACAGACTTGAAAGAAAGGGAGGTTCGATTACCTTCCCTGAGGGTACCTGCGACCCTGTTTGAATGATTGTTGGCCTCAGCTCATTATTTCTTAAAGTACCACAAAAATAGCTGAACAGAAGTTGACCAGTGACTCGACAGATTTCAATGGTTAGTCATAGCCCTAGAAGAGGCCCCGCAGCAGATTTGTTGTTTATCCAAATAAAATTGTGGATGCCTGCTCTACACCTTCGCTGTTACCAGACTTGGACCTAAAAACCAACAAAAGCTCGCAGAAAATCTTCTTGACATTCCTGTAACTGATTTGTTGTCAAAACAGGGCCCTCGGCCATGCCATCTTCTAGTGCTCAGAACGAACCCTATTGTGCAACCCATTGTTCACAATAGCCTCAATCTGTTCAACAGATAAGTCATTATGCACAAAAAGCCTCGAATAAATAGCCTTTTTGCTAGCGTGAGACAAAGATAGCTATTCAACGTCAACCCAGAGAATTCTCCTTTTATTAAGCAAGATCATGTTGAGTTGCTTCAAGTGAATAAGTTGTACCAGAATAGAGAAAATGGGTGTCTAGGTAAGGTGGGATCAACTACACCCAAACTAGACAAAGAAGAATAGATAGGTTGGGATCACCGTCACCGAAGCTAATCAAATAAAGGGGGTCTTAAAACCCTCAGAGCCTCAGGCTCAAGAAAATCAGAGATATTCCAATCCAAACTGATGATGATAAATGACTCTAACTCTCCCTTTATTTATAGATTTCTCCATGTGTTTCATCTAATGAGGGGGGTTACAAGTGTAACCCCCAAATTTGGGCTTTTTCCCCAGCCGACCCAAAATCTACCCAATGTTACCCCAAACATTGGATAATTTAGGTTTCCCACTTTATCAAGACTATAGCCTACAGGGTTAGATAGGTTATTCCATCCTCCTATGGGAAATTAACTCATTGGGGACATTACAATAGCCCCTTCTCAACATTGCTTGCCCTCAAACAATGGCATGTCTGGATGTTGTATACTTTCCTCTTCAAATTTTAAGAATAACACTCCCTTTCACCCTTTATTGTTCTCATATCAACGCCCCCTTTTTCTTTTTGCAGCCCAATAATCATACAGCTGGTAGAAGATGTCATTATGCAATGGTTGTCACTTGCACATCCCAATTTATAGGTGAAATAACATACAGCTATGTGCTATTGCCAAAATACACTTCACTTCAGAAGAAACTCCTCCTGGTATAGAAACACCCTTCCATAGTTCCAACAATAAGCTGGAGACAGTTGATCCCTTTGCTGGAGGTAATAAATTCACAGTAGTTTCCATAATTTGCCGCTGTTTTTCTGTTGTTTTCACATTTCTTGAGGGTGACCTGCATGGTTGGCCTTTTAATGACTTCTTGTAAGTTGTAAGTGAAAGATCCTTCATCCTGTGAAGGATTGATGACAATATGGCTCCATACAACCTTGCAATCACTTGACCATGGTAAGAAAGAGTTGGCACTGGCAGCCTATAATATAGACATGACATCTTTCCAACTTTGAAACACTTCCGGCTCTTCCCTTCTTATAACCTTCAGAAAAATTATAGCATGGATGACTGTGGCAACATTGAAGATATTTAAGTGCAGCAAAAATTTCATAATCAAGTTTTGTACTTAGCTCAATTGCATGAGATCTCCTTGGAAGACTAGGAGGATCAGCTTCATGATCCTGTGATTTAGCAGTGTTTGCTACCAAACCTTTTTCATGCCTTTCATGATTCTTCTGGCTGGTAACAAGTCTTGTGTTCCCTTCTTTAATCAGGCTATCATGAACTTCAGGAAAATTTGTTGTTGCAATCTAGTTTTCCTTGTGGCCTTTGTCATCGGCGTATGGATTCAGGAGAAATTAAGGTGAATGACCTAATAAAGGACTTACAAGTGAAGTAGTCGCATACCCCAACATATCAATGTTGATGGATATTGTTGCTGTAGATGTTCCTGATTGTTGGGGGATGTTGCTAACTAGGAAATGGACTGCTAACTTGGCTGGTAGTATCCAATTAGACCTATATTACACTAGCATTCCAACATGTGATGGCCCTTTTGCCATGTATAGAGAGCCCAGTTGCTGCACAAACTAGCAGGCCTACTAGAGAGGCAAAAAGCTAGAAGGCACAACAACACCATGGGACAAAGGCCCACTGTAACCACAGCCTAAGTCCCCTACTCTTCTCGGATTTTCACTGACAGGAGTCCCAGTAAAAAGGCAAAAGCTAGAGGGCACCAACTAGCAGGCCTTTTAAAGAGACAAAAGCTCGAGGGCACAACAAGCCTCCCAGAAGATATCATGTAGAACAACTCAAAGAGCCAATGAACAAATTAATGTGCATAGAGGAAGATGAATTTGGTAATTACTTTGTCCTTGTACATTCACTGGGCCCTATAGTAAAAGAAGAATCTCAAGAGAGAAGAAACATAATGGAAAATGCATTTTAGCGAAGCACAATCCAGATCAGGTGTTGGTGTTGTTGCCATCATTTTCACATTTCTGCATGGGTAAATCACTAGCT
The DNA here is from genome assembly GCA_000404065.3 of Pinus taeda. Taxonomy (NCBI): domain Eukaryota; kingdom Viridiplantae; phylum Streptophyta; class Pinopsida; order Pinales; family Pinaceae; genus Pinus; species Pinus taeda. The sequence goes on along the minus strand of APFE030676743.1, from coordinate 54,413 downwards.
TTTCTTATAAACTTAAAATTGACACCAACACTATGTTTGTATATGAAGCTCTCTTGCTTGGTCTTGAATGGGCAAGAGACATGGACATTAACGTTAATCATCCCATTAACTAGTTGTCCTATTAATAATGACTTGTTGACAATGTACTTTACCATTTGATGACCCAAACAAAAGTTGAAACATTGTGCCAAAAGGAAATGGTGGAATTTTTAAACTATATAGACCATGACAAAGACTTTGCACTTATCAATCATATATTTTTCCCAATTGCTTACAAATTCTCACCAATAAATTGTATTAGGTGTGAAAACTATGCCAGTTGAAGCAATGTAAGCATCAACGTGCATATGAAACGGTAAAACCCACTTGGCGTAGAAAAGAATTGGTGGTTTCACAATTTTCTGCTTAAAACTCTCAAAAGTGAGAATGGTCCTAACAAGCATCAAATAATTCATACCTAACTACCTTTACTGATAGGCATTGCATGGGCTAAGCAATGTTAGTGTAACCATGAATAAACAAAAGATATATTTTTTCCTAATTGCTTTGAAGTTCACACTAACAAAATGTATTAGATGCTAAAGCTATGTCAATTGAAACATTTAATGCATCATTGTACATATGAAATGGTGCATCCCACTTGGGGTAGACCAAAATTGGAACTTCCATAATTTTTTGCTTCAAAGTCTCATTCTTTCCTTGGAGATGACTTTGCTTTGTCTAAATAAATCCTCATTCTTTCCTTGAAAATGATTCCGCCTTGTCTAGATCAATCCTTATTCTTCCCTTGCAGATGACTTCATCAAGAATCTTACGAAATGGAAATAGTAGTAGACATTTGTACTCCATGTGCTTATGGTTTATGTGATCCGAAACAAAACTAGAGAGAATGTGGTTGAAATGGTGTAGTCTTTCACTTGTTGCCACATGTTGACCTTACTTGTAGTCTATGTCACATGGTTCGGGTTCGAATTCGAGTTCGGAAATAATTAAGTTCGATTCGAATTCGAATTTTTCGATGAGGTTCGTATGAGGTTCGGCATTAAGTTCAACTATATATATATGACATAAAATAATAAAAAATCAATCAATACAACTATATGAGTAGCAGTGAGCACCCACAAGCCACATATCAACTTCACGCTCCAGGCGGCGGGGACAAGCAGCATCTAGAAATTGAATTTAGGAAATTGCGGAGAATACAACACGCAGCGGCAACACTGAGCACAATAGAGCAAGTACACTCAGACTGAAGTTGGATTGTGAAAATCTATCGACAATCATGGTAAATAAAAAAAAAACGAGTATCCACCGTGGGAAACTAATTGGTGACAAGCGGAACAAGAGAAAACCATGTGCTACTGATGGTTTTTCTCATAAATCTTAAAACAACTCACAAAAATCGCCCGAAATCTAACCTTGAAACCCCAAAAAAATTATAAAATTATAAAATTGGGCTTCAGGTTCGCCTTCAGGTTCGAATTTGAGCTTCGACTATCAGGTTCGAATTTGAGGTTCAAATTCGTTGAGGTTCGACTATCAAGTTCGTCAAACCTGAACGAATTTGAATTTTTTTTTGGGTTCGCCGAATTTCGAACCTCAAGGTTCAAATTCGGCGAACCCTGTGACATAGTTTGTAGTTAAGGGTATCTGCCTACACGTGTAACACCCTAATTATATTGTATTTTTTCACTTATAGTATCACATTCTATTATTTTGCGCTAAGTGATCTCTTATGTGATTCTTTAGCCTACAGGCATCCACATCTTGTGTTTCTCCTGTTGATAGGTTTATTTTATCTTCTCTTTATGTGCTTATGGTTTATGTTGATTGAGGGTTTGCTAGGTGGCTCCATTTGATCCTTGTTTATCTCTTGTGATTTCAAAAAGATATCAGAGTAGGTGTGAACCTCTTCTTCCTTATTCAGTCATTCTCTCTTCAAGCTTGGCATTTCTAATTAATATGGGCTGATTTCTCTCTCCAGAACACTTGCACAAGGCATTTCTCTCTCTGAAAGGAGTACACTGCCCTAGGGTTGATACCTTCCCTATTTATTGCAGGTTTTAGGGATTCATCTTCAATGTTCATTCAATGATTCAGAGTTTTCTGTGTAAGATTGTGCCTAAACTATGGAGTTTTGGGGGCTGTTTTTTGGTAATATCATTTGTTGGGAAAAATCCCCCCATCAGATTGCTTTGGCCCACTTTTATGCACTGATATTGAGAATTTTTTGCACAGTTTTGAATGACCAGCATTAGGAGTTGCTTTCTTGCAGAGTCGTTACAAAGTTATTCTCTGTGAATCCAAAGGATATTTTCACTGGTTGAAAGCACCTATGGGTGGCTGTACTAGTTCTCTTTCCAGACCATCCTTTACAGGGATCTTTCATCCCTTTTTTGTGGATATATTTTGATGTTCTTTGTGGCTTTTCTTGCTGGTATTTGTGCACCAACACTATTTTCAGCCTCTATATTGATTTGATCCAAAGCTTTTGGTGGGGAGTAGTGTCCCAAGGGCTGCAAAACTTTTACCTCTATGGATTATCTCATTTCTTCCAGGCTTTCCTATGGTATCACCAATCTTCAAGGGCTCACCACAGTGCTGATCCACAAGTGTTTAAGAATCATCTTTCTATAGGATTTTTAGGTTTCTTCCTTTTAGTCCTTCCCAAGAAGGCCTCCAACTTGCATGTGACAACCTTAGATGGTTGCAGGTTTTAGTTATTTCCAGAATTAGAAAATGCTTCTCTTTAATTTAGCTTTTCCAGATTTCACTAAAGTGCACGTAGTAGAGTGATTCCAAATATAGGTAGCACCCAGGTTCTGGGAAGAGAGAGTCACTCACTTTTATGCATCCACTCTCTCCCAGCAAATGTTCTATTCTATGAAATTTTCTTATGTGGGCTGGGCACACTTCTCTAGCTGACTAAGGGTTAGGGTTTGACATTGTCAGACTTGTTGAATGAAGCTCAGAACTATTGTAAGCTACTATTAATCATTCAACTTGTTTTATGTGAGCTAAATTGCTACTGTAATTTTTTTTTTTGAATTATGTGAATGATTGCTACAGTATTAGCTTGCTTCCATATTTTTTGGTTAAGTGTTGGTAGATCTAATGCTCCTTACTCAGCTGTTTTCATAGGTTTTACTTTTAAGCTACATGGCTTGCTTAGGAGTGCGGGTCTGCTTAATATCTTACCATCACCTGAATAAATATTCCATTCAAAAATATAACACATAGAAGTACATCATCACTACATCAGGGACCAAGTACCAAAGAAAGAAATAGAGCTCATTTTTTGCATGTCAGAAGATCGGAAAGTTTAAGAAGTATAGGAACCTGTTGGGAATCACTGATAACAAAATAAATATTGAGGGTGTTAGACAAACTAATGTAATATTTATTTTGTAGGACTTTGGGTCCTGGGATATAAAAGATATAAAATTAGTGATGTAATAAAGTGTAATGTTAGGACCAAGTATGAGTTTGGAGTTGGACAAGGTTGTAATCAATGTATTAAAACCAACCGAACTAGAACTAGAACTAGAATTGGATGGCTCAGCTGCCCAGACCTCCAAAGGCACCAAACCAAACCTCAAGCCATTTCAGGAACTAGTTCCACACAGAACCAGCCAGTTTGGTGTCCAAGCAGATCTAGGACAGGCTGTGCAGGGTCTGGGGCTGGGATTGAGAGCAAAAGAGAAATTTAACATCTTCCAGTGACTGACAGGAAATCACTATTAGTATATTTATCGTGGAGTGGCCCTGGAAGTGAAAAACACCTGGAATATCATCTTGAATCAATAACAGTCAAATGGGGAAAATAAAATCCTAATTTGTTTTAGTTATAGTATGCAAAGTCCAATCAACAACATAATTCAAAAACGTTGTTAAAATAAAATTCATGTACATGAGTTAAGGAGTCCATCTTGGGATATAAATTCAGTTAAGCAAAGAGTTCAACTTGGGCAACTGTCTCTAATGGTTTGGAATCTTGGATTTACATTGATGTACACGTATAATTTTCATTCAAACTTTCATATTTTCTGTATTTTTCTGTATTATATAAACTACAATAAACTGATTTAAGTCAAATCCAACCCTTGGCCAGTTCCCAGTCCAATTCCGACTTTTAAAACATTGATTGTAATAACATGATAATGATGTAATAAGGACACAAGTCTCTCCTTACAAGGCTTCTCCTTCGATATGCAGATGCATTTACTACCTGTTATTGGATTGAATAAAATAAATCATTGATTCTCTCAACACCCTTCCAGGCATCTACCATTTGAATATTTCTAACACGTGGGGTCTTGTATTATTCACATGTGTGGAGTATAACTGTTGCTTTTCTAGAGAGAGAAATACTGATCTTTTATCCCTTGGACAGCATCCACCAATCCCTATCCAGCATTCATCAATCCTTGATCGTACAATGTCTCGATTCTCCTCCCACCTCAGATATTTAACTTCCACACGAAGAGAGCACAGCAGGATATGCTAGGTAATATGTGTGGAAGACACATGCAGATTTCTATGCTTTTAACAATTGAAATGCATAAGACCATCCCTCAAAAAACAGTAAAATTTAGGATTGCAACCAAAAGAAAGCAAGCATAAAATATAATACAGGAATCTCATTCAAGTAAGAAAAGTCCACCCAATTTTGATTCTTTTATATCCTTGTTTATGTCTAAATTTATTACATCAATCCATTGTTTCCAATCCTAGCAGCCATTTATAGCTATTTTTCAAGTCATATTTTTCCACAGTTTGCAGAAGCCATACCTCTGAACCTGTTTGTACACACTCCTCGTACTGCCCAGTCTTTAGGTAGCAAGACATTAAATTCGAGGAAGAAGCTAATAACAAACTCTTAGCTTCGGAGAAGGGTATTCCTGTCAGATTGTTCCTTGCCTGCAGATAGACAATTCAAATACAGAAAAACTACCTATCAAAAAGGGAATTACTTCAAAGAAAAGCAAAAGAGAAAAAACACATCACGTTAACGAATGCATGGGAAAACAAGAAAGACCCATCTTAAACAAGCATACAATCCATGGTTAATCTGCCACTATCGAAAATATAATCAAGTTAAAGAGTAGGACAAACTTGCAAATATTTCTCTGCTGCGTCACTGTATTTCCCTCGAGCATGAAGCTGATTTCCCTGTCAGAAGCGGCAAGATTCATCACTACACATTTAATTTACTTCAAAATTCAAGCTCTAACAGAGAAACCATTTCTGAAATAATGAATTTATGTTGCACCTGATCCTTTAGGTTCTGAGCTACTTGTAATTGATATGCAGACTGAAGATTTGCACGAGCTTTCATTGCTTCAATCTCTTCTGGTGAAGCCCTTGATATGCGCTCACTTATTTCAGCCATTTCTTCCTTGCGTACATTTTTCATCTGCTCTGCTGCAAACCTTATATCTTCAGGCTTCAAATTCTTCATATTCTCTGATGCCATACGCATTAAGTCTGGATTGGCCATTATCTGCCAAGATCCATGAAAGGTAAATCTATATGTGCCCCAACATGAAAGTTAACCTAGTTGTTAAGATCAAATGATACAGGATGGCATAAAAAACGAGGAGAGAGATTGCTAGAGCTATTAAACAAACTGGGACTAACCCTAACTATGGTGATTCCAATATCAACATCAGGCTGCATGTATTAGTACCAAAATTGTATTACAATATCTCTTATTTTTACATTTCAAGGAACCAAAGTAAGATTAACTTGCTAGCTGAGTAAAAGCCCAGATTCTCGTGCCTAGGTAGTCAGCAGCAAAACACAAAGGAAAACAGAGGGGTATGTACAATGCACTTCATATGCTCTTCCTTAGAGCAACTAAAATGGCTTTAAAATCACAAAGGCAGGGCTGGCAATTTGGCATCTTTAATCAGCAACACTCCTTTAGTCAGGAGTTGTCGTAGTTGAACAAAAGCAGGCTGAGCACTGACCTCATTTTCAAAAACATATATGTGGCAGAGGTTACTGATGTTGCCGCCCAAAAACTAATGAAATGGGTATTGTCGTGTGATAAAAAATTGAGGTAACAAAGAAGCCTTCGAGATGTGACTCTTTATAACCTTGAAAAGATAACTATGCATTTGCTATTGATTTTATCACGACTTTTGCATCCATTGCCACTAACCAAAGTCAAAGACCTTCGCAGTTTCCAAAAGATATTAAATGATGTCAATAAAAATGATATGTCACTATGTTTCATATTCTTATAATAGGGATATTAAATGATATCAATAGAAATGCTAAGTCGCTATGTTTCATATTCTTATAATAGGGATATTGAATGATATCAATAGAAATGCTAAGTCGCTATGTTTCATATTCTTATAATAGGGAATTTTTACAGCATAATATGCATATGAATAAAGTCTTCTTCTCTAAAGCCAATGGATAAGGCCCTAAAAAATGACGGTTGGCAGAAGGTCAGAAGGTGAAAAGAGCAGTCCATACAGTGCCGGCTAAATTTTTAGGTGTGTGTTTTTGCCTCATTGAGGATTGGCTCGTATAGGGACTCTTTACATTAGAATGTGAACATGAACAGAGTGGGGTTGCAAAGTGCACTACTGAAATCAAGATGGTCTCAAATTAGAGATGATGGCACATGGGGTTTTGCACCAGTAAACAGAAACATCAGCTGTAGGGTGTCAGCTCAATCACATTTTAATGTCACTTATTTCGTACGTAGTTTCATACCGCTGAGAGTTGTTCATATACAGTCCTGGATTGTGTCGTTACAGAGGTGCTCCTAGATATATGCAGTATAAAAATGTTTATGCTTCATATTGTAATCTTGGAATCATAGAGTGACTGAAGCATCAGCAAATTACACTTCCGCATTACTAATTGGTGATTCAAAGAAGCCAAAGTGGCAATTATTGCCAATTTGGCCTCGGTCCACCAGTGAGGTCGGGAAAGTATTAAGGCATCCACCAGGGTTCCATTCTCGCTCTGCTCTACCCGACCTAAATAGGATGCGGTTCAAAGGGCTGAAGCCAGCTCCAAGTTTTGGGCAATTTTGGCATAACCCTCAGATTTAGTCTATTGCTTAACTGAAGATAAGAACACACCCACAAGGCATTGGATATCTATGTTTGCCCATCTAAGGGTCGGTTTATATACAACGGTCTATATAGGTCACTGGGTATAATCAAAACATCAATTTCAAGAAAAAGCATAGAATTATTTTTTATTAGGGATCTGGAACCTGAAAACCCAAACGCAATGGACCAAGGAGAGTCCAAGGCAAAATTGATTCAACCGAACAATAAAAATGAGAATTTAATCGGCGAACTCACCTGTCGTTGCATCTTCATGAGTTCATCGGGGGAAATCTTGCTCATCTGCTCTTGTGCCAGCCTCATCAACTCCGGATCCATCATTCCCTGATTCGATTGTCAGCGGAAAATCCACCAACACTAACACTTCACCGGGAAAAATTAAAATACAGTGCTTGAAAGAAACAATTCAAATTAAGGGCTCAAATGGCATGGAATTACAGAGCGATCTCGGGGAGAATTTCGATGACCGAGTGGTTCGGGGATTGAAATTTATTGGCCCAAAAGGTCAAGGAATAAGTCCACGCGGCACGCCAAACTTTACCTTATGATGAAGCAGGTCTATAATAGAGATCTTCGGTGGGCGAACGAGTAGCTTTCCGAGACAGTGTGCACATCGAGGTTGGGGATTCCTTCGTGCAGTCAACGAGTCCGCCGGTCTAACTGGTGAAAGATGCAGAGATTGCTTGCGTGTGTTATCGGGGGAGTTAGTGCTATCTAATAAAATTAGGTTTGATTATGTTCGGTTAGTTATTTATATTTATTATTACTTTATGTAATGTGATCTTGCTGTCGAACTTTGAGGACTAGAATATTGTAAAATATTTGGGTTCCAACCTTCGTGATTTTAGATATAATTTCTTAAAATTAATAAAAAAAAATTAAAGAAATATTTGTTTTGCATTCTTACCTTTATAGTGCTAAAAAAACTCATTTTAATTATCAATATGGGAGTAGGAGTAGAAATTTGGATTCAAAATAAAAAAAAATTCGTATTTTACATGGGGTAGAAATTTGGAAGCAAAATAAGTTATTTGATGTGTATAAATAAAAAATGGGTTTTTTTTAAGAATTTAGTGTATAATTTTTGACATTTTACATATTTAAATTTGTTTTTTTAATTTTACATAAATTTGGTATTTTTTTTAAACATTTGGATGTTTGAATTGTGTATTTTTGAATATATAAAATGGATTTAGCTTCTTTAAAAAAAACCTTGAGGTGCTTGAATTGTACATATCACCTGGTGCAAACATAAAATTCTAATTTTTTGTGAGATTTTAAGTAAAATTATCTATAAAATATACAAACAAAAAAAAATGGCCAAAATATAGAATTGTTAGATGGTGCTATAAAAAAAAGTGAACAAAAGCATGTCATCATGAATTCATTTAAACTTTGTGATTTTTTAAGTATCAAAAGATTTGCATCTCAATTTTTTTTAATTCTCATATAGGTTTAATTGATTTGTAGTTTTATGTTGATTCTTATATATATTTAATAGATTCATAGACTTGCACTAGTATATAGAGATGAATAACTAGATAGATATATTTTATTAAATCAAAATAAGTTGACACTATAACTGAGCATTATAATTAGCCACCTCATATAACAAAACTTCTAATGTACTATCATGGATGAGAGCATGTCTCTTACAACAAAAAAGCATCTCTCGTGAAAAAATTGTTAACAGTTCAATTATTATATGAGATTATTTGTTACTATTTATCTATGTTCCACTAAGTTTTCAAGATGGGGTAGAGTAGGAGTGGGGAAGCGCACAAGGGGGATGTGTGGGAGTGCCTCGAAGAGGGGTGGGGGGACGTTAGGATCCCTAGTATAGGGGTCTCTATCTCTAGAATTATAAAAATAATATTGATGATGATAAAATCCCAAAGATAATAATTCATCCCATGCAAATTCATCATTATGGAATCCATTGGACATGTTATCATCCTCCCAATCTTAAAATCCTAAAAATTGTTAAGTCTATTGAATTATGAATGGGATATAAAATTCTACTTTCTCCGTATGAAATCTAATAAAGTTGGAACCACTCTCAAACATCTTGAAACATGCTAAAATTTTAAGTAAAAGGATAGAAAAAGTAAGATAAAGGAGAATGTCATTTTTACTTTAAGAATTAAATATTACAATTAACTACCTAGGTCACTAACTCCTCAAAGCTCTATCCCCTATCTCTTTTATATCTTCATGGGTTGTTGGACAAAAAATATAGAGGGGAATGCCCAGACATCCCTCTTTTGAGGAAACATGTCCCCACACTAGGGAAATGTTTCCCCCAAAGCAGGACATAGGGAAACATTTCCCCAAGTATCCCCCCATTCCCAAACTGTGGGAAACATGGAGGTGGTGTCGCCCTCCCTAGGGATGTGTTCTCGTGGAAAATTATTATTTATATGGTGATCTAAATGTTGGTTCATTACTTTATTAGTTGGGTACTCATATCCATCGTAATTGAGATGTTATGTGTTAAAAATATTAGAAAGTAAGGTATCAAAGGGGTAACATTAAGGAAAAAAAGATTTATCACTATTGTTTAGATTATCATTTTTCTCTCCCTATTAATCCTTATTCCCTTTTAGGATTATAACTAGTTTCACTCATAGTCCTTGCAATGTTCACTCTTTTGAATAACTTCTTACAAAATCTTTGGGTCCATATTATGATTAACCTCTCATAGATGGCTTTAACCCACTCATAAATCAATTCATTTTATGTTGTTCATCTTTGATGTGGGTCATATATTCTATAAATTCCATGAACTTCTTCTCATATTCTCCAACCAAATTTGTGCTTGTTTCAAATAATAGACATCATTCCTCTTCTTCTTATAATGGGGTATTGACAAGTGTTTTCACTAAAAAGGAATAATGGTACTTATCACAAATGAGTCTCTTATCTTAGATGCCCTTTGTTTGATTGATATGATCCCACCAAAAGGAGGCCATGACAATGAGGTTTCACATGTACATCCCAATCATTTCTGTGTTGCTTGAGTAATCACATAATTGGAAATACTACCTTATTCCCAGTTGACATGCCTCAACCTTTTGGACTATCTTCACCTCATGTTAAAGGTGATGGATTGGTCTTATATTCTGTTTCTTTTAATTTGCATCTAGATGATCTCTTTCCCTTGTATCAACCCTTAGAAGAATTGGACTTGTTATAAGATTCCTCTAATATGGAAGTCTCTCTATTCTATGACTCTTATGATGATGAGTGACAAGTCAAAACAAAGGATAAGTGTTTGCTCTAAGATCTTTGGTATCTCCAACTAGATTCCTTTTAGTGCTTTTATTGTTTCCATCCTCTTAGATGGCTTCAACCTTCTATTATAATTGCCTTTGTGTTTATGACAAAATCTACTAATGTACTTAATTACTGATTTGGCATTTATCTTCTTGAACTTTCATCAACCTCTCATTATGTGTTGTATAGTCATCAATATGATCCTTTAAGCTTTACATAATATCTACTAATTCATTAAGCACATTTTGGTCTCAATGCCCTATAAAGCTTAGGCCAACATATTTTGTTTACAGTCATAAAAGTTTAGGCATCTTAGGATTATCCATCCATGTTGTCAACTCAATGTTCAAATCAAGCAACTTAGAGGCTTTGATTTGTGATATTTTCCAAATGATCAAAAATCTACTTTTGAAATTGTGTTACATGAATGTTTTCTCATTCGAAAAATATTTTATATGCTTGTTTTCTTTCAATTGAGCATGGTTATTCTGTGCCACTTCTTAAAAGTTGGTAACTTGCTAATTTTCAACACTTTTTAATTTATACAAATCAATTTGGGACCTTTCTTGCAACATATATAGACAAGTATAATATGCGGTGTTGCTACTTAGTACCTACCTCTTATGCAAAAAGTAGAGAACCTTTTATGGGGTGGATGTGATCATATAACTTAGTTATATTAACTGTGTGCTTTAAGCACCACAACCTTTGTGGAGGGGGGAATCAAATTGCTAATAATCTATTGGTACATGATAACATAGTTTTAAGTAAAAAGACTCTGCAACAATTAAATAATTACTATGAAATATATATATGTGTGTGTGTAGGTGGGGGGGGAAAGGAGGGGGAAAGGTGAAAAAAAAACATTTTGATATTTTTTAGAAAAAAAAAAAAAAAAAAAAAAAGGAAAACATTGTTATTAGAAAAAATAACAACAATGCAAACAAAGAATGATTATATGTTAATAAATATTTATCGTTAAAAAATAAAATATGATAATGAATAGAAAGAAAATATTAATTATAGAAAAATCCATATATTTAAATGTTTTTTTAAATGAAATATTAATTATGGAAAAATCATATATTTGAAAAAAAAAAAAAATAGATAATCAATTTATGAGGGCACTTGGCAATTAAAGGTTTTTTTTTTTTTTTTTTAAACCACATAAAATTGGTGGATGGCTAATTTTATGTGGTTTAATTTTACCAAAACTTTAATAAACTTTGGAAATAGTTTTTAAAAATTTGTAAATTAATTAAAAGACAAAGCATTTTGACCCAAACGTATTACAACATATTGTCTTCGGCAAGTATATCAAGTGTAATATGAAATGTTGCTACTTAGTACATCCTTCTTATGCAAAAAGTAGAGAACCTTTATGCGGTGAATGTGATCATATAACTTTATATTAAATGCATGATTTAAGCACCACAACTTTAGTGGAGGCGGAATCAAATTGCTTATAGTTTATTGGTACATGATAACATAGTTTTTTGTGAAAAGAGTTTGCAACAATTAAATAATTAAACTATCAAAAAAATATTATGATTAATAAAATATATTAATGGAAAAAGGTGAAAAAACATTTTTATTAGAAAAAAAAAAAACATTGTTATTAGAAACAATGCAACAATTAATAGAAAACAAGCAAGAATTGATTGTAGGTTAACAAGAGCCACGTGGTGGCATGTCACTGCTTATTGGTATACATGATTAGTGTGCATGTAGTTTTTAATTTATTTAGTTAAAATGTTATGTGTGAAGAAGAAGATGAACTTATAACTCAAGTTCATATATACAAGGAAAGTTTAGGGCTAACTAATTACTAAAAACAAAGATAAAATAAGACCAAGTATTTTGAAACTAATTCCAAACTATTCCATTTTAGTTTCTAATTTCAAAGTATTGAATCTTAATTTCTAAGTGTAATTTTATAGATTGTTCTTAATTGAAGAAAAACATGATGTTTTGAAATATCATTTTTTTTAGCTCATCACATTTTTATTGGTATTTGTTTACATGGAATGGGGAAACAAGTTTTTTTTTGTAATAATTACTTTTAGCTATCATTTTGCAAAATGACATTTGTGTTGTTATTTTTTTGGTTTAGTTGTGTATTGATATTTACAGTTATTAGTTTGATAGATAATTTATTTCTTAAAACAAATAAGCAAACAGTTAGAGTAGTTTGACATTTGCTTCACTTTGCATCAAATCAACAACCAATAATAGACAATAGAAAAGGGTTTTTGTTGGTTATTAGTTTTTAGGAGTTTTATTGTCTATGTGACAGTCTCACCCAAGGTTCTAGAATGATCTACATGTGTTGTAATATTTGGAATGACAAAAGAAAAAGGTGACTGAGCCTAAGGACATGGATTGTAGAGCTAAGAATGGAAAATTCCTAGTAGGGATGATACAATTTATTGTGCAAAGAAGACACCTGAACTTGATGATATACATTAAAGGTTGAGTGGTCGATGAAGTAAAGGGGATGGTTCATGAAATTAAATGGTCTGAGGAAAATATTCAAGCCCATGCTTGTTTGAGATAATACAAGGAGAAAAAGGGAACAAATTTTATGGACTGATTGCAAGAGAAAGGATGTAGTAGTAAGGAGGGATAGGAAACTTGCTCCAAAATAAAGAGAGGCGTTTGGAAGAGAGGTTGTGGATAGAGGGCCATATTCAGTTTTACTGTAGACAAAAAAGATAAATATTGTATGATTATTATTTCCAATTTATGGGTTATGTTGCATTGTCATTGTAATAGATATGGATAAATAGCAAGTGCAATATGTGTTGTAATATATTTGTGATGCAACTGAGAACCAATATTTTCCTGATTTGTATATTGATCCGAGTTGACTCAACTCCCGGATTTAACCAAGATTTTTTACTTCCGTGATGTTGTTAGAATTGCATTTAAAAGAGCATAAAGGAACATATATGCATGATGTAAAGAAGAAAGAACATGACAAGAATCAGCAACATAAAACACAAGACGTTGATAACAGAGTTCGTCCAGTGTGGACTACGTCTCCGAGCTTGGTGTCAAGATTGTGTAGGCCATTGCATTAAGTATTGGAAAGAGTGATGATGTGCATGCATGTGTTTTCTCTATCATGTAAGGAGTATGCCCTCACGCGGGAGTGGCTCCACGAGATGTTCCGTTGTAGGAACTCTCATTGACAAAAGGACTCTTATCAGCATGACATAATTTCACGTATGATAATAATGAGAATATCGCCAACATAGCATCAAAGGGATCTCAATTCAAACATACATGGCAACAAAGGGATCTCAATCAAAACATGACAATAAGTACATCTCACATCAAGAACAAAATAAGGTCCCACATCAAACATCAAACAAGGATATATACAACACAATGCATCTCAAGCAAAGAGACAAAGAAGTACATGATCACACTACATATACCTCACATCAAGGAGTTATCTGAAGAAGAGGATGATAAACTTCTGGATATGGTCGTACCATTAATCTTGTGGCGTCGAATATCATGGAAATGGTTGCTCGCATATTGAATGCTGACACCTGCACTCCACTTTGAAAAGTGGCCGAAAAATGGAATGATCAAATGGAAAATATGATTACACCATCATATTTGTGGCATCAAATAGTGTAAAATTGATTGTCAAATTTATGAATTATGACAAAGTGAAAATCTAGGGCTACATGAATATTTTAGATTCCCCCTAGATTCCTCAAAGATTCCCTCCTCTGGGTCATCTGAAGATCTGTTTCTCAAATCAAAATTCTGTCTGCACCATCATGTTCCTGTCACTGAGAGGTGTAGGATCGATATAAATTTTGTCCAATTTGGACACTGGAAAAAATTTTCCCTCTTGAAAGTTGGGCTCAATCATGGTTTTGCTTGCTTCTTCTCCACGCTCATGGTTCCACCTGCAATTTATTAAAATAAATATTGTCTTGAAAATCGTGTCAAGATTCAGCCTCAACATCTGTGTCAGGTTTCCGCTCCTGGTTCCATCGCTTATGGTTCTACAGTGTGCACTCTCTGCTCCGTAGGTTCTCCTCCTTTTGATGCACTAAATGTTGTGTTTTTATACTAGCTGGGCGACGAATTAAACAAGGTGTGGCCCTTGTGGCCATTGGTAACTCTCGACGGATGACATGGAGGCGGGTTTGGTTCAAACCCCACCCTCTCCAAAATAGAACGCATTAATATAACATTTTGTTAACCATTATGATATGCATCTTACCGTGCGGTTTTGCAATGGTTATAACAAAGTGTTAATTTAAATGTGGTTTGCATTGATGGTAACGTTTTTGAGTTGGATTTACATGGTTTGGGTTGGGCCGCCTGTGGAGCGAGTTGGCCACATGGCCAAGCGGGTTCGATTCCCACCGGCCCATAACTTTTATATGTTATGTTTGGTGTGGTGGGGGCGTGGGCTGCGTCCACCGGAGGTGGCCCGCCCACCTCCATTTGATATTTAATGAAGTTTGGGTATGGTGGTTGGAGGGTCCGGCGGGGTCATGGCCGCCGGCCCATGTTTTTAATAAAAAATATATTTAATAATACATGTGGGGTCCGATGGAGGTGGTAGGGGTCATGGCCCGCCACCTAATTTAATATATCTATACATACATACATATCTTTATTATATATATATAAATATATATAAATATATATATATATATAATATATATATATATATATATATATATATAATATTAAATTATATATATATATATATATATATATATATATTATCAGTTTTGTCTAATATAAGGGATATTAGACAAATTAATTATCCAACAAATTCACCCACTCTCGGGAGCTAGATTCCATGCCCGGGACTCGGTCAATTTGTAGGACACTTAAACCTGGCCCACAACCCAACGTTGACCGAAACTTTGACTAGCTCTTTCTCCCTCATATGAGCTCAGATTTGAGTGTCGTTCACACCACTGGAATTAAGGCGACGAGCACTTCGATCTGGTGTTGGTTTCAGAGCAATAACGACCACTTTGAATTTTGACCATTTCTGAGTCCTCTTGGACTTCTGCCTGTGTGTGGAGCCACCTAAATTAATCCCCCCCATTGAGGATATTTTAGTCCTCCAAAAGCATGAAAGTAATCTGCCACTTCTTTGTACCTTGTCTGCACTTACAAATCACTAATAAGTCACCCTTCCTTCTCCTTCACCTTTGTCCTTCAGAGCCACAAGCGGTGAGACGACACTTGCAACCTCTACAAACCTGTAATACAATTCTGCAAATTACATGTTGAATTTACATGACCCACTAATGACCCAACCATCCCATACTTGCCTCGAGTTTATAACACATACTTGGTGGTCAAATTTACATCAAAATGGAAACAATACCCCAACTATGAAAACAAGGCCAAAATGTCATTGTTGCTTCAACAAGTGATGGAAGATACATCATCACTGCAACACATGATTTACAAAAATAAGGCCAAACACTATTGTTGCTTTAACAAGTGATGGAAAACACAACATCACTTTAACAGTTTAAAATGCATCACAAAATAAGACCAGACATCATTGTTTCTTTAACAAGTGATGGAAAACACATCATCACTTTTACAATTTAAAATGCAACACATGATTGGAAAAAAAATAAGACCATGACATTCTATCACGCCTAGAAGAACCATTTCTCACTTATCAAGGTGAATGGGTCGCCTCCTTGTGGTGCATTCGTTGGTCGAACAATCGTTTCATCTGGTTCATGCACTGACGATTTGTCTTTAAGGTGTTGCTCTGGATGGAGCCTCCAACACATGGCTCTTTGATGGCCACTTCTGTTGCAATGACTACAATAGGTCTTCTTCCTCCAGATCTTCTTTAACTTCTTCTTTGCTTGTTGTTGAGAGGGTCTTTCATGCCTCATCCTTTTTCGTGCTGCCATTCTCTTCCAACACTCGGCAAATACATGGTTATGTAAACCACAAAAAATACATGTTTTTCGATTCCATGATTTACGTTCATCTTTAACAACATGATTATAATTGAAATGAACATTTGAATATCGAGATTAGTTATACCTTTCTGTGCTGCCTCTAGTGTCATTATGGTGATGAGAGCTTGCCTCAGCTCTTTCCCTGCAATGGGCACTGCCATGGGATGATGGTGATGTGTTCCCATCATTCTCTTTCCTCGACGATTTCAACGATGTCTCGGAAAAATCTAACACCTTCAAGCATTCTCCTTCAGTGTATCCCAAGCCTGAAAATAGAGGTCTCTCCATTGTCGATTTGGAAAGAACTGGTGAGGGCTTCTCATCATCTGTTGTTGGTGGTTCACTGTCTGTCTTGGCGCATTCCCCAACTTCCTTCCCGACATACCCAAGTCCTGCATGATGGGGTAATTCCTCTGCTTTGATGGGGTTGACAATGCCTTGGCCATTAATGCCAAGCCTTTCCCTTCATACCCCATTTTCTTCAACAGTTTGGAGCCAATTCATATGGTATGATTTTCAAAAACAGAGAAATCATCATCAGGAAACATACATGAATTCAGAGAATTACTTTTTACCTCACATGGGTCACACTGCAGCTTCTCCAAGGCCTCGTCCTTAGCTTGCAGTTGTCGTAGCAAACTATGTTTCTCCTCTTTCTCTTCTTGTAGAAGCATCTTCAATTCAACATTATCTGCTTGAAGACTCTGGTTGTTGTGTTTCAGTTCTTCCAGGGCCTCTTCCGTGGCTCGCAACTAAGCGACACTCGCTACTTTTCCTCTGTCTCTTTTTGTAGAGCTTCATACATTATTTCCACCTTTTGGGAAATTCTAAGCATGGTATCATACATCGCTTTTTCATCCTCCATTGTTGCATGTTCCATTATTCATGCTCATAATTCACATCCATGCAAAGACCACTCTGATACCAAACTTGATCCGAGTTGACTCAACTCTTAGATTTAACCAAGATCTTTTACTTTTGTGATGTTGATAGAATTGCATTTAAAAGAGCATAAAGGAACATATATGCATGTGTGTATGTGTGCTTGCATACAAGTGATTTGTCTATGAACTAATTCATTGCTATCACATGTGTGTTTTCTTTTGAATCTTTGCTTCCTTGTTTCATGCAATGTAAATAACATATTGTGAACTAATTTGCAGTTAACCTTTGGCTCTTTCCTCTTAAGCATGTCTTAAGATTTTTTTAGCTCGCAATCCCTCTTATGGCATGTATTTTCTTGTTGTTGCTATTACATTCTTATATCTCATCCTGCAGGGCATCAATCTTGGGTTGAACCCATTCCTACTATATGGATATTTCTTCCTTTCCCTCACCCTAACATCCCCTCATTTGATAGCCAAGAGTGAAAACCAACATGATGGATACTGAGCCTACATACTATATGGGTCTCCTATCCCAAACGGTGTGAGGTCTAATTGGGAATTCACACCGGGGAGACCCCTAGCTGTTGGCGACATCCAACACCATCAACATATTTACGATGTTAGAAGGAGGGCCAAATGATAAGTTGAGCCCTTGGATATTTTTTATTAACTTCATATATTTCAATGGCTTCATCCCAAAACTCTATCCCGAGCTATTTTTCTAAGAACATAAATCTTTTAGTGCTCATGGAAATCATTTATCAGTTATCATAGTGGATGATGGCGAGAGTCGAACAACGGTATTTAGACACATGTGTTAAGTTAATCGTGTCTGTCACTCTAACAGTATTTATTGTAAATATGTTATTGGCAAATTGTTCACCCTCATGTTTGAAGGTCGTGTTAAGCATTGGTGCCACACATTGCCAACCGCTTCTATCCATTTGTTTGAGAAAATCACTAGTGAGCTCCATCAAGCCTTTGATAGGTACAATTTTCAATATGTGTTTAGGAGAATAAATAAGCTTTGAATGAAACTTGAAGAATCATTAGAGGATTTTGCTGCTAGATTTGTTCATCTTTGTTGTGATTTTTTTGAAAGAGATGTAGACTGGATGTATTTGGGTGAAACATTCCGACGTTTGTTTCATATTTCTCTGCAACATTTTAAATCTAAAACAAAGCCCAATTTTGATAATCATCATGATACTCTTCAAGTTAGAAATCAATGAGACATTATCCCTAACCTTTTCTTAATAATCTCTTTTAGTCAGGAAAAGTCTCAAGCCTCTAAGGCCGAATTACCACCAATGAATTTCTCATTCCCTTTCACTTCATCTCCTACTGAAATTTATGTCATTGATAATCTAGGTGATGAAGAGTGTTTGTAGGGTAAAGCACCTACTTGTCTTTCTTCTGAAGTTCTCATGCATCATGTTGAAAGTGGGAAACTTGAAAACCATTTTGATAAAACATCTCTCCAAACTGATAAGATTTAGCTCGAGCCGGTTGAGAAGCTACTTGAATATATTCCCAAATCCCTACAAATTATGCTTCTTCATTCAACTGTTTACACTGACCTAGGTCTTATCTTAGATAATGTTGAATGTCCTATTAATTCCATGGAGCATGGCTTGTGTGGTGATTAATTTCTTTCTCAAGATGACACCAATGTCCAGGATTGGAGTTCTAAATTAATCTCGGTTGAAACTAAGGCCTCTTCACTTGAATATTTTTGTCTTTGTACCCTAATTTGCTTTAAGAGTCTGCTACACCAGCAATTTCTTCAAATTATTCAAATCTTTATCGAAACAAGTTCTATTGCAATCATCTACATGAGAGTGATGTTTCAAAACCATCAGATGAGGACATTGAATCCTTGTCTCATAATCTGTTTAAAAAACAATATATAACAGGTAAAGAGGATAATTATATATTCCCAAGGGGTCAAGGAAACCTGGTGGTTAATTCATCACCGTTCCTAACCTTTGAAGAGTCTCACATATC
This sequence comes from Pinus taeda, assembly GCA_000404065.3. Lineage (NCBI taxonomy): Eukaryota > Viridiplantae > Streptophyta > Pinopsida > Pinales > Pinaceae > Pinus > Pinus taeda. Next base: position 35,165 of record APFE030676743.1, on the reverse strand, counting down.
AGATGCCCAATCTGACCACATTAGTCGTTGCAACAATCATCATCCTATCAACCATGTGTTTATTGACACTTCTGATGATGATTTGACATGTTAACTTGTCAATCTCACCAAGCCACCACAATTTTATGGTCTATATTTCGAAGGTTCTAGGACTTGTTAGGAAGTCGAGGCACTTCAGCTTCTACTAATGGTTATGTCAGGTTCTCATGATCTTAATAAGATCTCAAAACTAGGTCAAATTAGGGTCTCTGAAATTAGGGTTTCCTCACATGATTCCCATATTAGAACCATCTCACTCGATGAAGGCTCATTCTTGAAATATTATGAAGTACATCTCTGCTTGTACTCTAATTTGTTTGTTGAAGAAAGTACACCAACCTTTGTTTCAAACCTTTGTGATTTTCGCCTAGCTGGTGCAGATTGTGATTAAATACAAAATGGTGCAGGTTATAATCCACCTTATGCATGGGAAAAAGTCATATGAGTCATATTTTTCTTGAGAATAAGATGGTTGCTTCATCTTCATCTTAGAAATAAAATGAATCATATTTGTTGAACTGCCAATCTGTTAGTATCTGAATATCTGATAAAACTAGTGACATATTTAGTGATGATTCTGCTATCTCAGCTAATGATGACCATTCATCTTTTGATCTTATGAAATCACTGGTGTTTGATGATATACCATTTGAGAGTTCAAAGGTTTGTGAGGACAGTGAGGCACTTTGGCTCTCATCGATGGTTATGTCAAGTCCTCACGTCCTTGATAAAACCTATGAACTGCCTCAAATTAGGATTTCTGAAATTAAGGTTTCCACCTAGAATCCTTTGGTATCTCAATTGCACTTGATGGATGTCCATCCTTGGAAAATTGTGAAGGTCATCAAGTTGATCATCTCAAATATAATGATAGGATTGCTGACTAGCTCGAAGAATCTTATCTAGCGAATTCCTCTACTAGTGGGTGACATCTCATCTCTCTTGCACTTGATTTTGGGTTTAAAACAATGCATGAATATTTATGGCTAGATACTAAGGGTTTCCAAATTTATCATTCTTTTTACCAAGATAGGGTTGCAACTTGGCTTGAACAATATTTTTTGACGTGTTTTCTTGCCGGTAGGCCTGACCTTCTTACTGTTGTGCATGTTTCACAGGTATGCATTTGTTGTTTTTGCACAATAATTTATACTAGTTCTGACTATTGGGATCTTTGTCGTGACAGGTCGGTAACTATTGTGGTGGTTGCATTATAATTTTGATTTCACATGACCTGACCTCCTCTATGGTTAAAATTAGGGTTTTAGGTTTAGATTAGGTTATTATATTATAATTTAGGTTTACTTGTTAACATTTTCTAGTTAGGGTTCATTTGTTACAGTTGTTGATTAGGGTTTATATGTTTCTTATTGTAGATAACATAGTGTCTTACATGAAATTACACATTTATCGTGCATTTTATGCATTTCTCTTCACTACATTGCATCTTTAGTTTTGATATATGCGTAGGTGTTGTATGACTCTCTTTATTGCAGTTAAATGATTCTTCCTTGCATTGCACTACATTTTTTTCATGTAGTTTTGTTTGTTGCATTACATCGCTCATCAATCTTGTGCTTTGCACTATCTGCTCCTTGAATGAATTTTATTACCTTGCATTCGCTCTCTATGCTGCATGCCATTGCATGAGCTTGGAGCCCTTCGAACCTTTGGTGCTTTGACTAGCTTTCTTATGCCTGTTTGCACATGTTTAAACCCTAAAAAAACTTCTTTGGCCTCTTTGCACATGGTGAAACCCTAGAAAATATTTCTGGTCACTTTACCCTAATACTAAAATGCTAACCCTAATGGTTTCCTATGACTGTGATGACTACTCCAAGAGGTAGTTTCTCTTAGATTTGGTTATCAAAAATACGTCCTAAACATACTTTCTTATGATTTTGATCTATTAACAAGGAAAATATGAACATGTTCTTGTGGGTACCCTAATCAGTTCAAATGACTTATATTTGCAACCTGAACCTTGTATCTAGCATGGTCCTGAATATTTCCTAGTATGTTTTCATTGTTCACCTTCCAATTGGGGATATGATGTGGAAGTATGGCATGAGAGAAAACCTAAACCAAAAAATCCTTTAGTTTTTGTCAAGAAAGGAGCATCCTCTCTTGCCCATAAAATAAGTTGTGACTCCTCATCCACCTTGTCAAAATAAATGCCTAATAAATGGTTCCAATGTCCACATATAAATAATAAAATTGAATAAAGGGTAAAGGATTGAGAAAGGATTCCTGGGCAAAGTGGTGGCAAAACAACTGAGCTGGGATAAGACATAGATTCGCTGGTAGTGGAGAAACATTTGTGACTTGTCGAGTGACTCCACCAGGGTACTGAACAGGCCCACTGACAGCGGACCAACACTAGAAACTCACTTTAAATTTATGTGTACAATAAGCCCTCTGCCTTGTTCTCCACATCATCATTAACTATTGCCATGCGTGAACTTTTAATGTGGTGTTTAATGACTAACAAGACCTAGAGGAGATGTAGGGGAAGGGCATACCCATAAAAGTTCAAGTAATCCTGGGAGTGCCCATAACATCTGTTTAATACTTCCTTTCCCTTTTATCAAGGACGTAGGCAAAGATGTTGGATTCTACCAGTGGTTCACTAATTTTTGTAGCCAATACAACAACACCCAAAATTTTTGGGCCCCCTTTGCTTTCCTAAGGCCATAAGGGTTATGACCATGTGTTGAATTTGTAAATTTCCCTATGATCCATTCATATTAAATCCTATCAGTGCACCCACTCACCTGATGTAAATTACATTTATTCCTTATGTTCCATCTCAAATATTGACCTCATTAATGTATTAGGGTTTTAAGGGGTTTGTTGTCGACGAAGCATTTTTAAGGCTCCCGTGACCATAGTGGGGCAAAAGAACCTTACCTTGATGATAAAAACTTCATTCTATGTGCATTAGACTTTGCAAAGTGCCACTTTTCTCATATACCTTCAAAACCCTAGTTTGTCATATTGGGAATCCCCTTAATCCATATGCCTCTAGAGGTGCATTCCCATTGACATTCCATGGCATAATGGTAAGAATCATTGCATATTATATCCCCTTCAAGATTCAATATCGATCATGTTCTTGAATACTACATTTTTTAAGAAAATGCCTTATTAGGGCATGAAAGAATAAGTCTTTGAAATGTCACCATGTGCACAACATGTCGCAATTACAAGAGACACTAGACACATTTACATAGTCCTTTAAGCTTTCATGTTTTTTTAATCCTTTCTATGCTAAGCTTTAGATTTTAAATTATAAAATATTATTATGTAGCATTATTAATTAACCTATTGCTATGATGTAATATGTAGGGAAAGGAAAAAGTCATGCACTTAAAATCCTTAACAAGGCGCAATTGAGGGTTCTATTCCCCTACATATGTGATGGAGGAATATATATCTATATATATAAAGGCACAATTAAAACAACGACCTTTTAAACTATGGCTACGAATGGCAACACATTGTTAAAGTGCAATTGTATAAAGGCGCAATTAAAACAATAACCTTTTAAACTATGGCTATGAATGGCAACACATTGTTAAGGTGCAATTGCGACAACAACCTGACATTAACATTGAAGAAAAATATTCTTTTAGAAGTCGACGAATGCTTTGAAAAAATGATGTTGTATGTTGTGTTAAAAGCCTATACAAAAATGGAAACACATGAAAGAGCCAACAAAACCATACGTGGAATGGGCATGCCGAGGTTATATGTCAAGTAGAGTTAAAGCACACGTTGACAACATTAAAGCCTTGACGAGTGCATATAACAAGCACATAGAGAATACTATTATGAATGCGATTTGGTCATTAACATTAGTGCAATTTGGAGCATCCAATCTCAGTTCTTATGTTCTTAAGATCCCCACATCTGCTAGATTCCATCACTCAACTAGAGCATTACAATGCGTTGAAGAGTTTGTATTCCTAAAGGAAATCGATTGATACATCGCTAATGTCTCAGAAAGCATTACATGGAGAGATTGAAACAACAATGCATTGGTTTCGTCCAATGAATTTGAGAATAGAGATGGGGAGCACATGCGACAAGTTGTAGTCATTCCATAGAGGGATGCCTTTGCACATAAAATAAAGAGAAAATGGAAATGTTAATTCGTAATAATGTAATATATGTTAGAAAATTAGAAACATAAATATTTTCTTATTCTTGATAATTACTTGTGATTTTTCTTACTATTAAAATTCTTTATATCTTCTTTCTTTTATTCATCAAGCAATTACCAAAGTAGTAGCACATAAAACAATAGACACCAGATGTAGGCACTACGCCAGGGAAAGACCCCCCTTGAGGGGGAAACCCAATCAAGAAATTATTCCTTTCAATAGTATTCTTTGAGACTCTTCACCCTAGACCAGGACACGACCTTTCCTCCACACCAAGTCAGCCTCCTAGAATTTCGACCCCTTTGCAACAACTTCGACTAGGCAACAACTTCTGACAACCGGCAGCTTTCGATAATTAACAAACTTGGAAGACTTCGATATCCCAATCCAGAGCAGAAAACAGAGAGAGAGAGAGAGAGAGAGAGAGAGAGAGAGAGAGAGAGAGAGGCACCAAAATTTCTATCTTTCCTTTCTCCTTAGACATCCCCAAACTTGCATTCACTTCGGCTTCTCAACAACAAACTTTGCACCTTTTCCCAACTACAAGAGAACGTCACACTTTTTCCCAACTACAAGAGATATTGAGCTTGTGTGTGATAATAATGCTTTAAATGAATTTGATGAGCTTATATTTATAGGCTCCATGTGAGGTCTAATAGGGTCCTCATGACAAATCTTCTTCTAGGCTGACATGGTGTGGAGGATACATAAATCATATTTGACTCAATACTTAGCCTTTTTACATGGTTCAAAAGCCCAAGAAGGGTATCCTTAAAAGTACAATGACTCTATTGACTCAGAATAAATCCTAGAAGTTCTCAATAGGGAATTTGACCTAAAACATGGTGACCCAAGCATGAAACCCATGCTTTAATAAGTCACAATAATAATAGTAAATATTATTTTGACAAGTACATTACATGATGACTCAAATAAATTAAATGAAGACCTAAACTAGTTACAGTTTCCAACACTCCCTCTTAACTAGGGAGGTATTCATAATGTACAAGTACAATGGATGATCTCAAACTATATGAACCATGAATAACTTTAGGCACCACAATGCCATGGAATAGATTCCTAACCAGGGAAATATATCCATGTGGTCTCTCAATAATTTAGGCACTGCAATGCCACCGACTAGATTCCTAACCAGGGCAATCTATCCATGTGGTCTATCAACAATTTAGGCATTGCAATGCCACAGACTAGATTCTTGACCAGGGAAATCTATCCATGTGGAAATAAGATGGAATCAACCTCTCATCTCATCTAGGTACCATCAGGTTTACTTGCTAACCACCAACCCAAAAATTAGGTGTGTATCCAAACAGAGCTCAATAAACGACACCACCTTTCCAACTTCGGGACCTAGACATCAACACAAAGTTCTAGCCATATGTCTTCCCAGGAAATGATTCACTCACAAAGCCTCAACACCCCTTGATCCAACAAATAAAGGATCACCAATCTCTCCCAATCAAACTGATTGGTAACCATCATGCTATCAAAGACTTCGAGAGATTCACTTGTATAAACGCAACCCTAATCAATAATATATTTTTAGATGTACATAATCAAATACAAACCTCTGAGGTCGTTCTAGATGTTTCTCCTCAAATTAGTAGGACTATCAACTGAATTTTTGACAGAATATTCCTCAATACTTTCCTTTTCCTACTTCTCATTCAACAACATATCCTCTTAAATTCATTAATCAAAACCAAGATATGCCCTCCCTCTCAACCAGGAAGCACATATTTATCCAGACTCCCTCTTAATCTTAGGGATATATCTTCTATGCATACTTCCTTCAAGAGTTCAACTTATTATTTTCGTCATCAGAGAATCTTTCACAGGTTCCAACCATTTCATCAGAGTTATTATCACCCTCATCATGCTTGTCACATCGATCATCTTCACCAAGTTGAATATTGTGTACCTGCACAACTTAAATAGCAAGTACAACCAAATCTATAGAAGCATGAAGTTAGTGATATCAAAATCATGGAAGTATTTCAACTTTATACATATCAAATACCCAGACTTAATTACAAACAAGATACATATACCCTTCAACAACTTGCTAGAGACTTTGTCATAGACTATAGACTACTTCATAACAACTTTCATTCCATCTAGGGTTTCATTTTTTCTTCCAAAGGTATGACATACCTTACTTCAACATATAGAAAACCCTAGAAACAATTCAAACAAATATAAAGCATCCAACAACCTTTCAAAATCCATATGTTAGAATTCTCACTAGGGTTTCATACAAATCCTAGAATTCATAAAAATGAATAAATCAAAGTCAATCACAGATAAACCATTAACATGACTAGCTCCCACTAGGGTTAGTTGCAAGCCCTAGATTTCTGATCAAATATCAATCCCAACCAATACTCTTATTTCAACAATCTTATACATATAGTCATTATACATAAGAGATTTTACTTCTACTAAGGTTCAACTCCAAAACCCTAGAATTTCATTTCCACAACCTCAACAACCATTAAATAAATAAATCTTAGATTGTTATATCACACACACTAGATAATTTAACTATTACTAGGGGTTAGCTGTAAAATCCTAGATTTTGGAGTATCATCATCTTCGAATCTCAGACAAGGACTTCCATTAAATCCTTTATGACCATTAATAACTAGGTCAACATACATATCGAGGAATTCATTATCATTCATACGCATATCATATGTCTGATAAAATCAATACATCTAACCTAGACCAAGCTAGGGTTTCGACCAAAAGGACATATCTATATATACTTAGGGTTTCAACATCATTTCATATCATGTGCTAGTAAAAGCCAACTTCACAAAATATCAAATAAGAGCTAGACATACCAACTTGATTAGACTAGGGTTTGATCATACAAACACACATATATGAAGGAAATAATTTATAAGACATTATAAGGGTCTTGTTCACACATTCCACCAAATGTAATGATATAGGGTTTCAATGTAGAAACATAGCAAACCCAACATTACCAAAACTTCAAAGGTTCATGATTTTAGACCTTATCATTCAACCCTATGTTAGGTTTTATTGATCATACCAAAATCTCAAACATGACATCATCAATAAAAACTTCAAACAACATTTCACAATATCCCTAAGTAGTTTTAGGGTTAAAGAAATTCATATTAGCATACCCTTTGGTTAGGGTTTTCCAGAGCCTGTCTAGAGTTCTATAAAATCAGTTAAGAATATGAGTGGGGTGGGTATATTTATCAAGTGATGAATCACCCAAAACAAGAATCATTATGATTCAATAGAGTAGACATAACAATGTTACTAATAGACTATCAAATGAATAAACCTTTAATATAAAGAAATTAATGTATTATAGTTTAAGGCATACCTTTGTTCTTTGGCAAACCTTGTCTTGAGAGGTCCTCTTTCATACTCCTTGAGAATATAGCAGATGTCTTCCTAATCAAGACAATAGAGGGAGAATGGTGATTAGTATTAATATAATAAAAAATTAAACAAGTACATGAAACCAAAAATTGAAAGGAGATGAGATACTTATCTTTGGAAGTTGTTGGGGGTTCCCTCCAAAGCTTGAGGGATACCTACAAACTTATAAAAACAATAAAAACATCTTTTCCAAAATATGTTAAAAACCTATAAGTTCTAAAACATATAAAATAAGATATATAAAGCTACAAGCAAAGGACTTAGTAGTGTAAGTCCCTAATGTCAGATTCTTCGGACTTGGCTTTCTTTGGGTCTCCTTCTTCAGCAATGTTGGCATAATCTCTATTTGTCTTCTTATTATTTGGATTGTCGAGATAGTCACTCTTGTAGTGGCCCTTCTTATGGCATTGAAAGCATTCTACTTTGGACATGTCAACTTTATTCCTTGGTCCCTTCGATATATTTCCTTTATATTGAGCAATGTAGGCATTTGAAACACCTTCAGAATTAGAAACTAAAGAGATCCTCAATTATTCCTAACTGTAGGCAGTCCATATTTCTTCAAAAGTGGGAGCTTCCTTACAACTGTTAAGACTTGTAACAAATGCACCCCAAGTTGGTGGTAATCCTAATAGGGTAGTGATCATGAGTTCTTTCCCTGGAACAATTTCATCGATGACCAAGAGATCATCCCTAATTCTAGCTATCTTCAGAAAGAAGGATGCCATAGTCACTCTTCTTTATTCATATTTGTGGTCCTTAGTTCATTATTCAAACTTGCTACTTGACCAATGTTCTTAATAATAAACAAATTTGAAAAGGTTTCATACATTTACCAAGCATGATCAATGTTAGCTATGAATGGGATAAGGTTTTCCTTTATTACTTCTACCATTAGATTCATGCTAATTCCTTGTATTTCACTTTGTAAGCATCACTATAATCCTCAGTAGGCTTCTTTAATTTTCCTTTGACCAAGTCCAATACTTTGTTATTTTCAAGGATTAGTTTAATTGTCTTCTTCCAGAACCTATAGTTAGAGGCCCCTTCAAGTTTGTTCTTTCCCTTGATTGAGTTAGACATCTTCCTTGGGTATAGTAGAGTCCTTCCCTGAGATAGTCCTTTTGAATGGTTTCTTGATCAAGTGCTTGAGAGTTCCTTTTACTTAATTCTTCACCAAAGCTCTGAAACCATATTAAAAAATTAGAAAGGAAAAATATTTTCTTATTCTTGATAATTACTTGTGATGTTTCTTATTATTGCAATTCATTGTACATTCTTTCTTTTAGTTCATCAATAAATTACCAAAGCAGCAACACATAAAACAATAAACACAAGATGTAGGAACTATGCCAGGGAAAACCCCCCTCGAGGGGAAATCCAAGTCAACAAATTCTTCCTTTCAATAGTATTCTTTGAGACTCTTCACCCTAAACCAAGACAAGACCTTTCCTCTACACCAAGTTAGCCCCCTAGAATTTTGACCCCTTTCCAACAAGTTTGACTAGGCAACAACTTCCGACAACTGGTAGCTTTCGGCAACAGACAAAATTGGGATACTTCAATCTCCCAGTCCAAAGCACCAAAAAGAGAGAGAGAGAGGCAACAAAATTTCAATTTTTCCTTTCTCCTTGGACTTCCCCAAACTCACATTCTCTTTGGCTTCCCGACAACAAACTTCAAACCTTTTCCCAGCTACAAGAGAACTTCACACTTTTTCCCAGCTACAAGAGATATCAAACTTATGTGTGATAATAATGCTCTAAATGATTTCGATGAGCTTGTATTTACAAGCTCCATGTAAGGTCAAATAAGGTCCTTAGGCTGACATGGTGTGGAGGATACATAAATCATATTTAACTCAATACTTAACCTTTTTACATGATTCAAATGCCCAAGAAGGGTATCTTTAAAAATACAATGACTCTATTGACTCAGAATAAATACTATAAATTCTCAATGGGGACTTTGACTTAAAACATGGCGACTAAAACATGAAACCCATGCTTTAATAATTCACAATAATAATAATAATTCTTTTCTTTATTCTTTTGTCAAGTACATTACATGATGACTCAAATACATTAAATGAAGTCCGAACCTAGTTACATTTTCCAACAATATATATTTTTGTTTTTAAGTTGATCCCACCTCTATTGTTGGTATTCTTAGATTACAGCCTAAGAACGCACAAGGGAGTCAAGAATAATCCTATTCAGGGACTGGGTTACTATAAATAAATAAATATATTATATACATATATATTATATATATATACATATATATATAGTATACATATATACATATACATATATACATATATATATATACATATATATATATATAATATATATAATAAACATTGATGCCCTTGGGCTAGCTAGCTACCACTCATTCATTTGATAAAACTATGAGATTGTGCCTCAATGGTAGTATACTATGAATTGAAAAATGATTCCTTGGACGAAAATTTCCTGGGAGGAACTCATATTTTTGTGACGTTTTATTAACTCAAAATTGTAGCTATAATATGTAGTGAGACACGCTGTAGAAGATGTGGCCCTCACTGATGATTGGAAGTGTGACTGGGATGAAGTCGTAAGGTCATGGAGCTGCATTGAGAAAAGTTGACAGGTTATGTGACCAAACCTATCATGCAACTATGCGACCTCTCCCCAGGTCTTTAAGTCACAAAACCTTAGTTAAAAAATCAATGAGCATTCAAAACTCACCTTTGTTGCAAACTTACGACCTCACTTTCGTTGCAACGTCATGATCCCTCCCATTCTGTGATCTGCATAGCCCATACGTAATGCAACTTGCACGTGACTTCGAAACACGAACTACTCTACTCTTTAAAATACTACTTGGCTTATGCGACGGTTCACGAGTCGCATTCTCCACTTGCGACTTGAAGGGTCGAGCTTATAATGCAAAAAAAAAAGTGTGATGCCTTCGAATATGCCAAGTTTATGTTAAATGTGTGTGAGGATACAATTCAATGAGCACACACATGGTTTTGGAAAGGTTTAATGCCAATATACTACACCAAAGTTCCTCACGACAAGATTGGAAGGGTTGTACAAATAGTTCAAGAGGCAAAGACCATGTTAGTTGGTTCTAGATCTCATTACAAAAGAAACACTACAGGGATTTTGCGATGTGCATTTGAAGGTTGAAATGAAAAGGAGGAATGCAATATTAGAACTATATACATGGAGGTTGCCTTAAATTGACACTGGAGATTAGTGATGAGAAATGACCTACAGTGAAGAGATTCCTTTACTTTGGGAACATAATCGAATAACCATGTTGCACCTTGTAGCAAACCTTGCAAAGAAAAAGTACATGGAAGAGTCATATCATCATATTTGGGCCAATCGTTACTTGCATCTGTTCAGATTGCTGGCGTTAACCATAATTTTATTATTCCTTAGTTTGGATTGGAATCACTTTAAATTAATCAGGCAAAGAACGTTATAGAGGGTTTTGAGATCAGTAGAGTCTAACCTTAGTAACATAGATGACATCCTTCAATTCGATGTTTTTTTGTAAAGGGAATAACATTAGTATTGTACATGTATGCTTGTAGAAAGAAAAATTATATCAAGATGAGAATCGAGTTATTTTTTAATCATAGAGTGAAAATTCTGGAAAGACTGTACAATATTGGAAGGAACTCCATGTATGAAAGGTAGTTCTTTTGAAATCATTGAGAAAAATAGAAATTACACTGAAATCCTTTGAGGGAACCATAACCAACATATCATACATCACAACCACAAAGTTAGAAGTAAAAACTTACAATAATATACCCAATATGCAAGAATGGCTATACTCTAACAAACATAAGTGAATGTAGAGGAACCAAAGACCTTGTGATGGCTTACTAAAGGATTTCATCCGTACCACATTTTACAAAGAGTCTTTTTCTAAGAGCATGATATGGACATAAGTTTTTCACATACATTGCACATAGAATCACATCATCCCAAAACATCAATGTTCTGCTTTTGAAAACCTCATTGAGCGAACTATATTCAATATAGTAGTGTTCATTCTTTCTACTACATAGTTTTATTGAGAATTATATGGAACTATGCTCTAATGTTGAAGCCCATGCCACATAGATATTTTTCATGTTCATTAGAGTACATTATCTTCCATTAATAGTATGAAGAGAGCCAATATGTGATTATGCTTCATATCCAATCCATACATGGAAATCCTTAAAAATTTTGAAAGCTTGAGATTTACTTTTCAATAAGTACACCCAAAACATCCTAGTGTAATCATCAACATATTTCTTCGTACATTTATTTTCATTAGCATAAGGAAAATGCATAGGACCACAAAAATTGAAATATATATGTCCAACTTTTCTACATGAATGAAGGGGCCTTGCTAGCGAATGTGAACAAGGAACAATACATTTCTTAGATTGCTAGCGAATGTGAAAAAGGAGCAACTTATCCCAACAATAATATGAGACAAAGAAGAAGAAGTTAGAAATGATTATGCATAGCTATAGACCCATACAAATAAGGAAGTGGCAAATCCCACATATATTTAGTAGGGTACTCAATTAACATATTTAATGCTTAAAGTAGTTAGGTATAACAAAAGAAACTTGTTGAGTTCTCATTCTTTCGGTATCAAATCACCCTTAAAGAGGAAGGGGCATGACTAAGTAGAGAGAAAAATGAGATAATATTGACGGGTAGTCTATGAGCTCTTGGTAGAATAAACAATGTTCCAATGTAAATAAGCCCGATAATTTTCCACGTAGTAGAGAATTTTTTTGGGGGTAATATTTAGAGTGAGTTAATATTCCATGGTTTTTCAAAATAAAAAATAAAAAATAAAAATTAGTTGTCAATTTTGACATTTCTTTTAATTAATTTGCTCAAAGTTTATACTTCAAAATTATTTTAACTTAAAAATAACTAGAACTCTCAATATTTATTCGAAAATATCATTAAACATTTTACATTAAGCATATTAGGGAGTACTAATTGTAGACAAGGTTTATAAGCTTTAAAATAAATTTCCATCCTTGAAATTTTTCCTACTAGATAGAACCCTTCGAGAAGAAAGAAAAAACATGGCACAGTTGTGGAAAATATATAAAAGAATTAAGTGAGTAAAAGAGAAGAATGACATGAGGCATTGTTGAATAAACCTAACATATGGGGATAACTAACAAGGAATAACGTTGTGGGTCATTTAATGTTTGCATGTTGTGAGCTGTTGGCCGGGTAAATCGTTCTTGCGGACAAGACCGATCTCCCTAGTATCAACTGATATCTAGCAACAAGCAGGACAAGCAAATCTATCTTTCTCTAAACATATTGTGATTCATTACTAAGAATTAAAGAGGTGTTTTAGACCCTTCCTTAAGTCCAACTCTAGTTTGTGGCAGCCATGCTCCAACAGCTCCAAGAGAGTTTCCTTTTAAGAACCTGCAATCACAAACAAGCACACATCAAATAACACCTGCATAGCTAATCTAATAAATCATGTTCATCATGGTGATCAAGGAATCCATGAAATAAACCATAAAACACAGCTTATTGAGAAAAATAAACTTGATTGTATTAACTTTGAAATAGAAGAACTTTACAACCTTTGGTGCCTTGATGTTGTACAAGCTCTTCCAGGGTCCAAACAGGAATCTCCTCTACTTTGACAAGCCTCACTCTCTTCCAAATGAGATCAAAAGGTATGTAATCTTTCCTCTCAAAAGCTCAATTAGGAAGACTAAGTTCCAACAACATTTACCCTAAAAAATATTCAGCTTTCAACCCCCTTAGTAACCAGCCCAATGCTTCATTTTATAGTGCAAAGGAAGGAGGTTACAGGTCCACCATTGAAGGGATAGAGTCCTCCTTCAAGGGGATAAGCTCCTCACATCAAGGGGTTAGCTCCTAAAGGTATAGGATGCATGAACCCTAAAGGAGCGAACTTGCCACCGCAAGATTCCCTCTAGAAGCTTCCAGAAATGACTCAAAGTGAGTTTTTAAGAATGTACTTGCGCCTTTTTAACTTTTACAGGGGTTCGCACCCATAACACAGGGACAGAGTGGTTAGGTGCGCAGGGGACATGACCAATAGGTGCGGTACCGCAGGTAATGCTAAGAGAAAGTACGGAACCAGAGTTTTAGAGATTTTTAAGGTCTTTCTCTTATTTTCAAGGCTTGATATGAAGAACTGAGGTTTAAGACTTGTAAAGGAGGAAGGTATGAGTGGTGATAGACTCATATTGATTGCAGAATGTCAAGGTGACAATTTTTCATGCAACAGATTTCCCTCTAAAGTGCGAAGTCTGTAATAGATGAGCATGGTTTTGTCATCTAAGAAGAGTGAAGTACTTTATCATTTCAAGGATCTTCCTGTGGATACCCTAGTCGGAACCTGTAAAAAAAATTCAATACAAAATATACATATGTGAAGATATCATCGCTGAGGTAGGCATTCCCATACTCAGATCAAAATTGACTAGAAAAATATCTAAACTGCTCTGATACAGGAATGATTTCGTAATACATCAGAAGTATAGACATATGTAGACACAGTATGGGCGCAACCGTCTGTTTATGAATAGTCCACTGTATAATGAATAACAAAATTCCTCGCAGCCTGGATGGTGGAAACTAGATCCAGGGTCTTGATTTCTGCTTCCCGAACTAGTACCATTCTATCCATGCGAATGAATGTGTCGAAGTCGAACATGGTAGAAACCACTTGATTACCAGTTAATGATGTAAACTGTTAACAAATGTGAGAGAAACCACCAGTAATGTCAATGGCTCTCAAAGTACTCAGTACAATCCATGAAATGTGAATAAATTAGTCGATGTCGAACACGTCACAGAATCCTTTGATCGAAGGTCGATGATGCAACCTGTCGTCAAAGGCGAGAAACCTGCCATTGAGGCATGCAAATTCCAAGGTACTGGCGATTTCTAGATCATCTTTCTAGATAATGAGTTGGATTTGATAGAAAGCGATCTGTTGCAGGTAAGCCCACAACACGAAATCATAGATCAAGTTTTGAAGAAATGTATTTGGCAAGGACTAACTCAGGGATGGTCAAGATGGATGACAAATATTTTGCAAATGAATGGTTTATTTGAAACTGACCTCTTTAACACATAACGACACTGCAGATGGTTTGGTGACAATTGACCCAAAGGTAATACCTGAAACCAGCTGAAGACTTTCAATATGGTTTGATTAACTATTAGGCAAAGGATTTCCCAACCCAGGTGAACAAAAAGTGTCGTG
>APFE030676743.1:0-20206 GCA_000404065.3 Pinus taeda | reverse complement strand
AGGGAGTCAAAAGAAAAACTTAAGAAAACTCCATGGTTGTCCTTTTTCGTAAATTTGTGTCCCCCAAGCCCGAAAAAGTATAAAATAATACTTGAGAGAACCGCTTGACCATTACGATCAAGGAGTACTTTTGATAATTAGTGCCTTCAATCTGAAAAAGTAAAAAAGCGATAAAAAACATGTCATTTTATTACCAATATCGAACTTGAAACGACAAAAGTCCGACAATCTTTTCATGTTTATACGGTCAGAAAAGAGATTTAAGTGGACTGTCCTTTTAATTCCATTTTAACGAGTTTAAAAAGAAAAACTCGGCAATCTTTTCATATTTTATGAGTCAGAAAAGAGCTTAAAGAGGACTCCTATGTTTCTCTTTTTCGTAAATTTTGGAAGAGTCTGAAGAAGTGAAAAAATATGCTCTTTGTTGAAAATGATCAATTCTCCCTGAAAATCCAATATTCTGCACAAAAACTCAAAAAATTACTCATACTTGCTTAAAATTAATAAAAATGCATCAAAAGTGACCTTTTTAAAGTGAAAAATAAACAAATTAAAAATTCATTTATTCAAAAAATCTTATAAAAAGAGCCTTTTTAAATTCATTTTTACCGTTTGACTTCAGAGTGAAAAGTAAGAGCTTTTGGTAAGAAACTTCCTGTGAAGATTTCGAAAAATCCGACCGTTGGAATCGAGAACTGTCCACTCCAGGTAATCCACATCATCCCTATCTTGCATTTCAACTGTTTAATTTTCATTCTAGGGCTTTAAAATTCATTTTTTAGGAAAATTTTTGTTAAAAAAATTGCCCGCGGGGGGAACCCCAACTTTTTTGTACAAAAGAAAAAGTCAGGGTCCCGCACCTGCTCTTAAGGATGAGTGCGAACCTATGCACTGTCCCTAACTAGCGGGTGCGGACCCCGCAAAACATGTTTTGAAACCCTAATTTTTCCATTTCTGTGCGCAAATTTTGAAAATAAAACATTCTAATCCGCCTTTTTTGCCATGTAGATACACAAAATACTCGTTTGGTGGGAAAGGGAACACGAAGATGTGGATCAAGCCGCATTAACTCATCCACCTTCATTATAGGCATTAAGAGCATATGGACTATTGAAATTCTGGGCCATACCTGGCATGAGGGCTCAGGTAGACTTTCTGCAATGGCTGGTAGACAGGTGGAGCACACAGGACCAGTGTTTCATAATTGGTGGCCACCGTCTCGAAGTCGAGCCAAAGGACATTTATTTCCTGACTGTTTTGCCCAAGAGAGGTGAAAGATTATCTCTATTCGGGACTAGGCCAAGTGGCCAGTCTGTCACTAGTCTCCAACTAGAGTTTTGTAATGTCCAAACTGTGGACAAACAAATAGATATTAAGACTATCTCCCATCCTGAACTTAAAGTGATCGCATTTACTGTCACCAGACTATGCGGGAGCGCAACATTGCATCTAGCTACCAGATCCCAAATGCGCATGGCAGTAGACTACTTCCGAGGCACCATCTTCAACTGGTGTGAAGCTATGTTGGCGAATGTGAAAGGCAAACTGACTAGAGCAAAGAACGGACAACTAAAGAACTTTGGATATGGTTTCTTTGTTGTGAGCTTTGGCCTAGAGAGGGTCCCTATGTTGGTCCCACAACATCTTTCCGTTGAGGCTGGACTTCCCCGAGATCCTAGGATTATGCGCTAGGTTGCAGCCATGGCCCGTCATCCTGAGGAGGGGACAAAGGTTGTTCGATTTCCACCTGAGTATTTTCGTTGGTTGGAGAACCAAATTTTCATGATTCAGGACTTTCCATATGCTGGGATGGATTATCGTGGTGATCCAGACATGGCTCTTCCACTAGGAGAACAATGGGATGATTAAGGTAAAATCACTTTCAACATTTCCTAAATTTTTAAATTTTTTGTTTTGTTTTTAAATCATCCAAAACTGATAGTAAAAAGTTTTAAATGCAGATGTGGGTCCACGACAACTAGCCGCTCTACAGCCCTATGAGCGAAGACACCCTGCTGCCGATGCACCAGCCCCACAGGACCAATCAGCAGAGACCCTGACCGAATTGGAGCATCATCTAGAGCGTTTGACAGTAGATATCCCAGAGACTAGCATAGATGATATTCCTCTTAGGCTACAACACTATGTGATTGGGGTCCCATGACCTTTTAGAAGGTTCCTTTGTAGGGTGGCCCGAGCAGTGGTTTCTTATCGTGATCATCATTAGGGATAGGATGATCGCCCTTGTAGACTTCATATGACATTTTATATCTTTTTGTACTATCATTTTTGCCGATCATAAGGTGTTTTTCAACCTATGATCGAAGACGATGTATATTTGACACACTTCTATGCTATGATATAACACTATTACTGGCTATCTTGTATGACATGTTTATGAAATGTTTTTAAATTTACTGTCTTGATTATTGCAAATGTCTATTTAACATGTGAGAAGCAACTGCATCTGCTAATGTATTTAAATATCTTGGAAGATGTTGATATTCAATGTAGTCAAATTCACGTTCCAAGAGACGAACTCTAAAAAACAACCTTAATAATACTGGATTTCTAATGGCATAAACCCTGTTAAGTTGTAATACAACGAGTTCAGAATCTAACCTAACAATCAAACCCCAAATCTCAAATGAGATGGATTCAGATAATAACTCAATCACTGCACTATACTCTGCAATGTTATTTGTTGTTTGACCGAGGCTTACCCCATGCATAGATACTAACTCATCAGAGGGTGAATAGATAACCCAAGCTGGGGAAGAAATATTCCGTGTACTACGACAAGCACCATCAGCAAAACCAATGTATGTTTGAGAAGGCATTGGCATCTGCACTATCAAGAGTAAAATCAAGATAAGCAGGAATAATGATAAAACACTCCCTAAACTAGGCACACTTTCTAATCTAAAACACACCAACTAGAAAGAAACTATTCTAACAAAAATATCCACACCAAACTTTAAGCACAAAATCTTTTCAGATAAAGCCCATTTCTGGGTCTACCTAAAGAGACACCGTCAAAATCTACTAATTCATAGGCCCCTTTTGCTAGCTTACACTTAACAACAAAAGGACCATGCCACATGGGTACGAATTTTCTAGCCCCTAGCTTATTGTTAGCTTGATCGTATAGTAAAACTAGGTCTCCTTCCGAAAAATTACGAGGTGTAACATTTCGATCGTACTGAGCTTTTATCCGTTTTGCAAGAGTCTCGATTGCTGATGCAACATCATGTCGATTCTCATCTAGTTGAGCTAAGTACAACAAACGTTTCTCCTCCTCGAAAGTGGCTGGGAGTAATTCTATGGCTATTTGCAATGGCATAATTTCGCATTCAATGGGTAACACTGCTTCCAACCCGTAAACAAGCTGAACATGAGTGAAACCAGTTTATGTTTTGACTGAGGTTCGGTACGCCCAAAGCGCTGAAAATAACATGTTATGCCAATTCGACCGGTGAATACCAATGATTCGTTGGATCATAGTGACTAGAACTTTATTGATTGCCTCAACCAGACCATTAGCCTATGGGTAATATGGAGTAGAACTATCGTGATGTAGGCCAAGTTGATCTGTTAGTTCAGTCATCATGATTTTTCGAAAATGACTTCCATGATCAGTGATAATCGCTTGAGGAACACCGAATCTAGCAATTATATGATTGAAAACGAAAATTGCAGCAGTTTTTCCATCTGCCGAAAATGTAGGCATCGCCTCGGCCCATTTGGTAAAATAATCTATCGCAAGGATGATATACGCATGCCCCCCGGCCAAGTGAGGGGTACATGTAATAAAGTCGATACCCCACTTTGCAAAAGGATCAATGGCAATTATAGGGTGGAGAGGAGCAGGTGAAGCACACATCTTTCGATTAAAAATTTGGCAATTGTGGCATTTCCGGACTGCATTGATACAATCTTTAAATAAGGATGGCCAGAAATAACCAACACGCAATATCTTTTGGGTTGTGGCATACCCAGACATATGACCACCACACGCTCCAGAGTGACAGTCATTAAGAACCTTTTCAGCTTCTTCATGAGTTATACAACATTGGAAAATAGAATCCACTCCACAACGATAGAGTATATCTCCAATAATATTGTACTGTTGGGATTGGAAACGTATTTTCCTTTGCTGAGATCGTGAGATTTCAGGCTGAAAATATTGGGTTTGGAGATAGACAATTATATCTCCATACCATGGATCAAGAGTATTGATAAGAAACAAGGATTCATCCGCAATGGGTTCTTCCGCCATAATTTCGGTATCAGTACGCCGGAAATCACACATCAGTTCCGCAAAAACCAAAGATTTCTTTGCCTTGGATTTTTCAAATTCCAAGTCAAATTCTTGTAGGATACTATCCATTTGGAATACTTGCCCCCTAGCAATTGTTTTGTCAAAATATACGTCATAGGGTTACAGTCAGAAATTACTGTGGTTTTGCGTAATAAGATGTAGTGACGAAATCTTTGGACAACTTGAACAGCTGCCAAGGCAAATCTCTCCACATGCAAATATTTAAGCTCAGTCGGATTCAAAGTCCGACTAAGATAGTAAAACACATGTGCATTGTTGAATTCATCTTCCTGAACTAAAACCATCCCAATGGTGGAATGAGAAGCGACGATGTATAAAAAGTAGCCCTGGTTGTAGTTGGGAGGATGCAATAATGGTGCATGGGTCAACGCATGTTTAAGTGCATCAAAAGATTTGATAGCTATCTCATCCTAAAAGAATGGAGTGTTTCTGTTTCAACAACCTGGTAAAACCTTTCGTTATCTCGATGTAGTTAGGAATGAATCGACGTAAAAAGTTTGCTTTCCCTTTCAAACTTTGGAGTTGGCGAAGAGTCGAAGGCGGAGGTAATTTGACAATGGATTCAACCTTCGAGGGACCGACATGAATGCCGGATTTTGAGACTATAAATCCTAGTAAGAGACCCGTTTCTATACAGAAAACACATTTGTGTGGATTCAGCCTAATTCGATAATGCCTAAATGAGTGAGATGATCGACTCTACGTAATGAATGACCTAGTAAATCATCGAGATAAGGCTGCACAATGTGCTTGATGTCATGAAATGCGTAAGACATAGCCCTTTGAAAAGTTGCTCCAGCGTTCTTCAATCCAAAAGGTAATTTGCAATAAACAAATGTCCCCCATGGACATATGAAAGCCATTTTAGGTTGATCAGTAGGGAGTATGTTAATTTGATTGTAACCGGAAAAACCATCCATAAAGGAGAATATTTCACTGTCGGCACAATCATCAATAATTTGATCGATATAGAGGGTTGGATAATTGTCTTTAGGACAAGCTCGATTAATATCCCTATAATCAATACATATTCTTATCATTCCTTGCTTTTTGTTAACAAGAACAATATTCGATACCCAATTCGTTAAGGGAATTGGATAAATGAAACCTGCTCGAAGTAATTTCTCAACTTCAGCTTTAATAGCAACAACTTTTCTTGGATGTATCTGACGCAAACGTTGCCGGACAGGCTTAACATCCGGGTAAGTTTTAATTTCATGGACAACAATTGATGGATCCATTCCTGGCATTTCTTCATATGACCAGGCAAACACGTCACATAATTCTTGAAATAGGGCTTTATAAGTTTGGATTTCCTCGTCCGTACAGGAAGCACCTATATGAATGTTTTCAATAATTCCGGGTTTCATGGAAATGTCAATAGGAATCGTTCGAGAAATATTTCCCAAATTCAACTCAGAATCAGGATGTTGCATTGGATTCTGTGGTTCCTTGACATAATGAGTGGTAAAAATAGATGAGAAATCATTTTCAAAATGATCAAGCTCAGGTAAAAACAAAGATCGATGATGAAGATCTTCCCATGGTAAATCATCAACAGACAGAAGCTCACGAATTTTCTCATCAGTATGAACAGGATCAGAAAGAGTTGTTGAATCTGAGGTTGAGATTGAAAGTGACTCCCCATGGACCACATTCATTGGATCAATTTCAGTTGAACTAGAGTCGGAAAACGACTGTACCGCCTAATATGCAACTTCAAAGGGACTCAGGGGCATTGCATCACCAAATGAGTCCACCTCAGAATCGGAAGGTATGATCCAAGGATCATCAGGAACAATAGTGTTCGATGAAATCATATGAACGGTTGCAAAAGAAGGCGATACGTTAGGAGGAGGAAATGAAAAAGTTCCTAGTAAAACAGAATCTTTAACCAAACCTACCCCAACATCCTTATAAGGTATAGCCGTTTTACCGACATGTTGAATACTATCAGAAGAGGTTGGGTTGGATGAAAAATAAGTCAACTGATCTATTGTAACGATCTTTCCATTATGAGGAAACTTAATGAGTCGAAGACCGATGAAACAACAGCAGTCATAGCGTAAAACCAACTGCGACCCAATAGAAGGTTGTAATCTAGAGGGGCATCAACCGCTTCCACATCTAGATTTTCAGTTTTTCCTTCAACCCCTATAGGTAAATCCTGTAAAATGCCATAAGGATGAAACCCTCGGCCATTAAAAGCCTTTAGAATCGTCGGGGATTGATTAAGTGTCAGAGAACCAAGCGATCTCCAACATTGAATCGACATAATACACGTAGAAGCTCCCTCATCAATCACAGTCCGAAAGAAAGGTCTGTTTTTTACTAACACTGGGATCTGGAAAGCCATTTGATGAGGTAGACGAGGTGTGCTATTTTATAAATTGAAGATTATAAGATTGGAATCCTGAATATCAACAACTCCTATAGCAGACAATAGTAATTTACGCTATGTTGGGCATGATTGCAACACCTCCAAAGCCGACATTGTTGAGGGGGATATCGCTAAATCCTCAACAATGTTATAGTTCTGAGCAGCTCTCGCATGTGGATTGAAAGTTGACTTCCGAAGTATACCTTTAGCAGGCGGCTTGATTACTAAGTCTAGGTTAGGTTTCTCGATCTGTAGTGGATTAGAACCAGAAGGAGTTGAAGTTGATGGGTTTGAATTAGAAGATTCTGCTTCCTTACCACCAACATGATTCGTACTACCATAATCTTGTGATTGCGTCGCAATCCTGACATGGGACATCATCATAATTGGTTCTTCTGAGGCATTTGAGGAAGAACCTATCATCTTACTATCTTGACTAGGAAAAGGATCCTTCAAGACAACAGGCGTTTGGGAACCTTTGACGATTTTCGAAACCTTAGCTCGATGTGGACAATCTCTTGTAAAATTTTCCTTGTCACAAATGAGACAAGGATAGCGAGGTTTATGTTTCTCATCAGTAGATTCCATTTTATCTAGTTTCTCTTTTGTGTTTTGTTTATTTCTCTTCTTCCCCTTCTTTTTACCGCCGGATTTTGATTTCGTCGTAGAGGATTCTACGACATGAATATCGACAGGAATTTCAGTGGAAGATTCTCTTGTCGGGGAATCTGGTAAAGTTATAATGGGAGAAGAATTCTTTGCAGATTTCTTCTTACTTTTGGTGCTAACTGAACCAATCATACCATCAGCGACATGAGACCCTGAAGGAGCTGTAGTGATTTGATTTTGTTTGGGAAGATCGGGGAATTTTTCATGTAAAGTACTCAACTGCATATAAACGAGGTCAAGGT
The DNA here is from genome assembly GCA_000404065.3 of Pinus taeda. Classification (NCBI taxonomy): domain Eukaryota; kingdom Viridiplantae; phylum Streptophyta; class Pinopsida; order Pinales; family Pinaceae; genus Pinus; species Pinus taeda. Next base: position 12,573 of record APFE030676743.1, on the reverse strand, counting down.
ACTGAGCTTGAGAAATTACTTGCTCTTCAGTAACTACTCATGCCTTAGCTACATCCTTAGTGATTTTAGGTAATAATGATTTGACAAACCATTCTGCTAAGATTTGATCCGGGATAAAAACTTTACTAAACGTCGTCGATGTCACCATTCATGAATATGGTTTGAAATATATGTAGACGTTGACTGTTTTAATGAAGTTAATAATTCTATGCCATTTTCATATCTGATTGGAAACTGAAAATGAGCTAAGAATGAAGTGGCTAACTAACTAAAATTATAAAAAGAGCTTCGTGGCAACTCAATGTACCACTTGGCCACGAAACCAATTAGAGTGTGTTGAAAAAGACGTAAGCGAATCGAATCATCTATAATGGAATTGGATGCACACCAGAGGTGATAAGTCATCACATGATTTGCCGGATCTTCTCTTGGCTTACCCTCAAACTTCAGAATATCACTGGGCAACTTATTAGGCATTGGCGGCCAATACGGAAGATAGTAAATTGGATCGTTCGTAAGGTGCAACAAATCAGGTAAATCCAAAGTTGCAACAAATGGTAACTGACGGTTAGGGTCTCGAAAACCTTGGGTCACAAGATCAGCTCCAGGAGGAGGATATCCAAGATAACCTGGAATTGGATTTGCATTAGGAATATTATAACCTCCCATAAAACCAGGATTAACCAGACCAAACTGGGGTTGTTGAGGTTGAGATTGCTGATAAGTATACCCAAGGTATGGTTGATACGGATAAACTGGGTTTTGCATAGCAGGACCGTATTGATACTGTCCCTGGTACGGTTGATAAGTGAATTGTGGTTGACTTGTGACAATCGTACTTGGACCAAGTTGTTCTACAGGCATCAGAACTGAAGTCTGAATTGTAGGTCCAGACTGTGGTAAAGAGGTCTGAGGAGTTGATACAGGAACAGTAGAAACCGAAGCTGTCGATACTCCAGAAATAGGTGGGGTAGATTGAGCAGAAGCTGTAGTAGTTGCAACAGTCATTTGAGGCGGATTTTGAGGTGAAATAAGCCCAGACTAATGAACTACACCAGGTGTAGCAGTTTGAATAGTAGGCTGGACAGGTTGCTGGGTTGGACCAGAAACCAAAGGTTGTCTAGGTTGAGATGACAACTGCACATTGGGTTGCAAAGTCTGTTGAGATGAATCCCATACCACATTCATTACGGGGTATGGACCCATAAAAGGTTGAGCATATTGAGGACCATAACCAGGTTGAGTGTAGGACTGATAACTGAAAGGTACATTTCCTGCTCCTTGAACAAATGGTTGACCAGAAGGTGGTTGGAAACCTTGAGATGGGTACTGACCTTGAGGTTGATAACCTTGAGGCACGTACTGAAACTGGGGTTGACCTTGAGGTATATACTGAGTCTGGGGTTGACCTTGAGGTATATACTGAGTCTGGGGTTGACCTTGAGGTATGTACTGTCCTTGAGGTTGCCCCCTAGGCAGTAATTGAGCACCTTGAGGTTGCCCCCCAGGCGGTAACTGACTACCTTGAGGTTGCCCTCCAGGCGGTAACGGACTACCTTGAGGTTGCGGATTTGGAATAGCATCAGACATCATGAGAATTTCTTCTACGCTCAACGGCGGAGTTCCATTATGACCAGTGGACATCCCATGTTCAATGGGTTGAGGAGACACTCCTGCAAAATTACCAGAAAGTGACTGATACCTAGAAGGAACAGAAGGACCGCCATATAAAAAAGTTTTCAGAGTTTGGGAGAACATGGATGACTGTTTAGACATATTCAAAGGAGGATAATAACCTCTGGGCGTAGGATGAAAAGGAATACGAGGTGGTGAAGAAGCAAGACCCAGATTTTCTAAAAATTTCATCAATGATACGTACCAAGCATCACTTCTGAAAGGACTGTAGAAGATTGATTCACGCTCCCTAAGTTCTAAAGTTGGTTGATTTTCAGGGAGAGTTATATCTTCGTCTAGACTAACAAGTTCTTCAATAGAAATGAGTCCAGAAGGAAGATTTTGGGTAATGACACTTCCTACCCTGGGTGAACCAGGACCACTAAAAGTTGGAGAAGCAAATCCTGAGGATGGAGTAGCAGTATGTCCAGTTTCAGGTTCAGAAATTTCAGGCTCCTCAACTAATTCACTAGTAGGAGAAATACTACCAGTACCTTCGGAAAATGAAATTGGTTTAGAAATATACTCTGTTGCCGGGACTTGATAATCAGGGTGAATAATTAAAGATGATTCTCCAGCCTCTGGTGATCCAACTCTACTTTCAATAGGTGTTACAAGAGCTCTTAGCCCTTCAAGCTGACTTGGTGTGTATTCGGGAGGCTGCCCCCTAAGTCTACAGGATTGTCTCGGTAATTCAGCCACGATTAAATATTTAATCACTTCACACGCAAACAAAGAAAAACTCAATAAAACCACCTAAAGTCTCTAAAGAACCAAACAATTGAATCACACGCCTAACAATCTAAGAGTTCAAACCACACACAAATAATAACTTTCTGTACCGAAAACACGAGTTGGTGATGAAATCCAACATCGCAGAATTCAATATAGAAATGGTAGTTGGAATAGTTACCTCGACAACCTGCTTAATGAAACAGATTGGCACAAGTTTCTTCACAAAACTGTCTCGAGTGAAGAGAACCCCCCAGAGAGTCCAAGTGAATCTAGTTGACATCTACTCGAGGTACAATGAGACCCGTCCTTCACCGTAACCTTAGGAAAGAATCTTAAGATTATGGTCACTAAGGTTACCAACAGTAACAAATACAATTGGGGGAACAGTCTACGATCCGATCTACGCGCAAGGGCAGAGTAGCAAAGCTCAATCCCCTTGAAGGCTTCTCAACATGGTCAATCCGAGATTTACCAACAAGTGACCCCAGGCTCCTCGACAATGGTTAATCCGAGGTTTACCATTTTTAATACGCGTAAACCTGTTATCTTTCCCAATGAGACAGACTTGATTATCTCAAAGGTTCGAACATGATCTCGTGATTGACTCCTTTAAGAGGAGCTCCCAGATTATATCAATTACAATTGGATTTATTTCCTACTGCAAGATACAACTACTTGTTTGTTTTAACTATCTTGGAGAGTTAATTACTCCTTACTCCAAGATACTAGCCTAAGCTATGTTGGTGATAAGAGCCCTATAAATAAAAAGATTGCTAGATGAATTTAATTAAGCGTTATTTTTATTGGTTTTTTCTTAAGTCAATAGGTATGGAAATGAAACTTTGATGGTGTGAAGACTCGACTCCAAAAACGCTAAAAAATGCACCTAAGATGATAAACAATTCATTTTTCATTTCAATGAATCTCTAGCTAAAGAAAGAGTTGAGAATGCAATTCCTTGAAAAACAAATCTTTCTTTCAACATATAAACGAAAAGAAAATCTTTTTGTCTTTTTCAATAAACTCAAAACGAAGCTACTAATTATGCTCACAAAATAAATCCCTTTTCTTTTCAACACTCAAATCTACAGAAAACAATTCTTCCAAAAGAGAAACTATAATTTCTAGAAAACACACTCAAAACTATGAAAAATCTAATCTTGAGATCTAAAACTTCTAAAAACCTAATTGAAATAAAAGCTTCAAATGTTTTTGAGGATGTTTTACTTAGTTATTCAACAAACTAAGGATTAATTCGTTCAAAAAAACAAATCAATCAAAAAACACCCAACTGTTTTTTCTTTTATAAAAATGAAATTCACAACTTATGACCAAGTTCGTTCAATGATTTGCAAAGAGAAACGAAATCTATTTCTCACCAAAGGAAGATTTCACAAACCAGCCAGACTCATCAAGAAGGTAAAAGAGACCAGGGCGATCTAAGGTTTCTTAGGCTTCTAAGCTTTAAGTCACTACAAAGACCGAGTGAAGACCAATCCAGACATGCAAAACTTCTAGAAATTCATCTAAAACAAAACACCAATGGAACCTACTAACGAGAGACTTTTGACAGGATATATGCAGATCTGGGCAGAGACTAAAAGTAATAAAAAGAACCTAAACTTAACTGGACGAAAATATTTTAGGGTTTTCAAAATTTTGACAGGGTCCACAGGCTTCCAGTAAAACCAGATGCGGTACTGCTCTGTGTAGTAAAACAACAGTGCGGAGAGGTCTGCACTTTAATATAAACAGAACGTGCAGTGCTCGTAAAAATTTCTAAAAAAAACAAAAAACAATCCAGGACCTAAAATCTACCCAATCCCACACACATCAAGCAAAAACCAGAAACAAAAATCATCTCAAGTCAAAGACAAAGGAAAATTAAAAAACCAAATCCTTTCCCCAGTGGGGTCGCCAATTTGTTGGCCGGATAAATCCTTCTTGTGGACAAGACCGATCTCCCTAGTATCAACTGATATCTAGCAACAAGCAGGACACACAAATCTATCTTTCTCTAAACATATTGCGATTCATTAATAAGAACTAAAGAGGTGTTTTAGACCCTACCTTAAGTCCAACGCTAGTTTGTGGCAGCCATGCTCCAACAACTCCAAGAGAGTTTCCTTTTAAGAACCTGCAATCACAAACAAACACACATCAAATAACACCTGCATAGCTAATATAATAAATCATGTTCATCATGGTGATCAAGAAATCCATGAAATAAACCATAAAACACAGCTTATTGAGAAAAATAAACTTGATTGTATTAACTTCAAAATAGAAGAACTTTACAACCTTTGGTGCCTTGATGCTGTACAAGCTCTTCCCAAGGTCCAAACATGAATCTCCTCTACTTTAACAAGCCTCACTCTCTTCCAAATGAGATCAAAATGTATGTAATTTTTCCTCTCAAAAGCTCAATTAGGAAGACTAAGTTCCAGCAGCATTTACCCTAAAAAATATTTAGCTTTCAACCCCCTTAGTAACCAGCCCAATGCTTCATTTTATAGTGCAAAGGAAGGAGGTTACAAGTCCACCATTGAAGGGATAGAGTCCTCCTTCAAGGGGATAAGCTCCTCACATCAAGGGGTTAACTCCTAAAGGTATGGGATGCATGAACCCTTAAGGAGCGAACTTGCCACCGCAAGATTCCCTCTAGAAGCTTCTAGAAATGACTCAAAGTGAGTTTTTAAGAATGTACTTGTGCCTTTTTAACTTTTACAGGAGTTCGCACCCATAACACAGAGACAGAGTGGTCAGGTGCGCAGGGGACATGACCAATAGGTGCGGTACCGCAGGTAATGCTAAGAGAAAGTGCGGAACCAGAGTTTTAGATATTTTTAAGGTCTTTCTCTTATTTTCAAGGCTTGATATGAAGAACTGAGGTTTAAGACTTGCAAAGGAGAAAGGTATGAGTGGTGATAGACTCATATTGATTGCAGAATGTCAAGGTGACAATTTTTTGTGCAACATGAGCCTTTGTGACATAGTAGTGATGAAAATCCTCAATGCAAAGGGTGTGTACATTTCATGATATTTTTTTCTTTGAAATGATGAAAGACAATCTAAGATGCATAAATGTAATTATATTACAATTAGTGAAAGAAACATTGGATGCTTCTTTTATTTCGTTGAATTTTTTTATGCATGTCCAAGTTTATTTCACCTTCATGGCTTCTTCTGATCACAAGGAGAACTAAGGAATTTTTCATTGTACATATATAATAAAAATATGATAATTTTTAGTAGAAGAGTTGCAATAGGAGGTGATGTAGGTGTTACCTATCCTAAACAATGTGTATTGTTGAACTGTTATCTCCTTCTCAATGAAAAGTATTACCTTTCCCATTGACTGTATATCTATTTTATTAGATTTCCATATATTTTAATGTTTTTCCTAAAATATATTTATTAATTTGTCAATCACGTGGAAGGTGTCTCGCATATCTCACATTCATTCAAAGGGGGATTTTTGTGAATAATGACGTTAGAGAAACATTAATATGTGTATAATGGTTTCAATATATTTTGGTTTGTATCCTTTAAATTCCATTGCTAAAGAAATAAATGGGAATGCATTCGAGATTTGCATAATTTTAATAGAAAATATCTCATAGACTGTACATATCAGTGAAAGTCATTGCAATTGAACTCAACAACGCTTTAGATTTCAATACAAATCCTCAACATTTACCTTAGAATTGATTAGACAAAACGAAAACGAAAACAAAAACAAAACAAAAAGAAAATAAAAAATCAAATTATAGATATATATTATCTATATATATATATATATATATATACTAATATTATTAGTGATTAAAAAAAAGGAATACTAATTTACGAAATATGTATACCTTATAGAGATTTCTAGAAATTTAATTTATTATCAATAAACCAATAGTTGATGCTAGAGATTCAATAATCAAATAGTTAGTATTTTAATATTAGTCATTGACAGAGGTGAGATTATTTAAAAAATAGTCATATTTCTATTCCTTCTCAATTTAATAAAAACATGTTTCAAAATAATTTAAAATATACTATATATAGATATTTTGACTAAAAAATGATTTATTGTTTTATTATAACTATTGGTGACCATATATTAAATGGATTGAAATTTCTATAGATCAATCTATGATAAGAATCAAAAACAAAACCCCATTATGCATATTGCACTAACAGATTAAAAAAATTCATAAAAGTTAACTAACTATTATTATTATTATTATTGGAGTTTTTTTTTTCCAAAGAAAAAATCGAACTTCTTATTAAGGCAATAAAAAGTTACATAGTATATGCATTTAAGCATTTAGTAAACCATATGTCTTTTAACAAAAAGAAACATAGAGTTGTTATGAGATGGTAAGTAAAAATAATCTCTTACTCTTCCATCTCAATGTGCAAATCGTTACTATTAATGGAGTTATATAATATATGTAAATATGTTTATCCATGTGGATTCACCCGACTATTATTATGAAAATCCTTTAATTGGAAACATTTCTTCTTACACTACCATGTCTTAGAAATACCACATTCCCAATATGATGTGTCGATATGCCATTTTCTTAAACTAATTAATTTGAGATAATTTAATTAATAGAGTACACCTAACTTGGACATAAATCTTATCATCAATATGTCAATATTACCATGAATATTCCATAATATTCCATGGGGTTTAAATATCTATGATCAACCTAATAATTAAATTATAACTATGGAAGATCTATTCTTACTATCAACATAATTATAGGCATATCTATTTTGGAATTTATTTCCAATTTAAGTTAAAAGAAAATATTAACATTAAATTAAGACAAACTAGGGAAGCCATATAAATTAAATGGATCGAACTGCAAATAAAATTCAATCCATGATAACCATCAAAATGGGTAACTCATTATTCCTATCACATTTCATAGATTAAAAAAACAACATAAATTAACTAAATTATAACTTTATTACAAATTATATTGTGGTTATTTATATAAAAAAAAATTGCATGCATATTTCAACAACAACAAAAAATATTAGTGGAAAAGTTTAGTGGTGAAATATGTCAATATTACTATGAATGTTCCAACATATTCCATGGGGTTTAAACATCTTCCATCAACCTAATAATTAACTTATAACTATGGTGATTAACATAATTATAGGCATATATAACATGTGATTGAACGACTTATGTACTAATTGTTGGACTGCAAAAGGTGGATCATTAATTCTTATTGGAATGTTTATATTATGTTGTTCTATTGGCCGATAGTGTTTTCATTGGTAACGCCAATGTTGTTGCCTCTATATCTTTGTTGGGAGAGCATCAGGCTGAATATTTGATATGATGGTCGTGTGTTCGATCTATATCTTTGATGGAAGAGTGTGAGACTGAATATATTTGAAGATCTTTGAAGGTCATGTGTTCGATCTCTATCTTTGTTGGGAGAGCATCAGACTGAGTATATGAAGGTCATGTGTTCGATCTGTATCTTTGATGGAAGAGTGTCAGACTAAATATCTTTGAATATCTTTGAAGGTCATGTTCGATCTGTATCTTTGTTGGGAGAGCATCAGACTGAATATATGAAGATTTTGTGTTCGATCCACACTCAACACACCAAACACTTCATAAATATACTTCCAATCACACTAGAGGTAAGTAGCCATTTGTGTCAATTCGAATAATCTTAACATTCTTGAGCCATGCCTCTTCTTCTTCGATCTTTGTTTTAAAGTCTGGTTTATAATTTTTTTCTGCAACAATGGATATTGTTTATGGATAATTTTTTTTTGCAAATTTGGAGCCATGCCTCTTTTTCGAACCTTAGTTTAAAATATGGTTTATAATTTTTTTTACAACTATGGATAGAGTTTATGGATAATTTTCTTTTCACAATCATTGTTTTAAAGTGTTGTTTATCGATTTTTTTTTATGCAACTATGGATATCGTTTATGGATAATTTTGTTTACACATCTGAAATGTTGAGAATTGGTTTATAATTATTTTTCTGCAACCATGGGAATACTTATTGATACTTTTCATGTTCCATTGTAATTTTGTTCACACATTAAAAAGTATGAACACTTCGTCATCAAGATTCGTCCTCAATTACTATATCGGCCCAATCCTGTGCACTCAAATTTTGTCTTATGGTTACCCAAACATCAATCATAGATACTCTAGCCCCAAAATTATGATCCAAAAAACTAGATTACGACTTTGAATTAATAAAAATTCTTGCAAACATTCACCTCTTTCCGGGTTTGTCAAATGATAGATTGGAAATGTTTCTTGGGTGCGTGATACACTTTGATGTCTCATTTTTTTAACTGTATTTGAAAATAGATTTAGTTTTTATTATTGGAATTGGAATTTGGCTTAGATCATATAGTTTTGAAACTTTTAATACAAAAATAAATTCAACATTCTAAATTGTATTTTTAAATATAAAAATTTATTCTTAATACTTTTAAATATAAACATGTAGAAATATGAATATGTGGAAAATAATCATTTTTTTTTTTAAATTTATTAATTAATTTTTTTTTTTTCCAAATAAAAAACGAGAATGTTGTTGTGTTAAACTACATTGCACTTCGATTACTCGGTGTTCACTTTTGATGTTCACCACTCTTACAACTTTGATATTGAAAATCATAAGTGGCCACACATAATTTTTATTACCTTTATCATAAATTTGTTAGTAAAATTCTGAAAATAATATTTGACTTAAACTAGAAAACTAAATTAAATTTTATTAATTAAATTGTTTTTTTTCCTGATGAAAAAGACGTACTTTTATTCATAAGACAAAATTACATTTTGTAGATGCTAAAGAGCATATGCAGAAGTTCTGTTCCAGTTATCACCGAAACCAGAAGATGAAAAAATAAATAAAATTGGAGTAGTTATTGTTTTCTCCCTTTCTTCTTCTCCACCTTGCACCACCCGCCCATGTTGGGGGTAGTGGTTACAATGGATCGCTGATTTTTAGTTATAGTTGTGGGAGAGTCCTTGTCCGACTCCGATCCTTCTGATCCATGAGTTCTCTTGTTACCAGGTATTTCCTTTCCTGTTAGCTGGGGACCTTGTTACTGCATGGGGTTGTTGGGGGCTTCCTGTTCTTTTTGTGTGTTGTCATGTGCTATCTGTTCATCTTCTTTTACATTGTGTTTTACATTCTCTGCTGTGTCCACTTCCGTCACCAAAGGCTCTGTATGTTGCCATCCTTTTGGCTTCCTCTGTTGCTGCTTGTTCCTATTGGGGATGTTTCTCGCATGTGGGCATGCACTAACCAAGTGACCTGTTTGTAGACATCCACGACATCAGAATGCTGTGTTTTCATAATCCAAGGGTTGTGTCCACTGTGTATTGTTGAAGTTTAGGATTATACTTTCTGGTAGTCCTTGGCATAGATCTACTTCGATGCATATTCTGGCAAAAGTAAATATTCCCTTTATGCATCTCTCTGAATCAGTCTTTATGAATTTACCCAAGGTGTTTCAAATAACATTTAAAGCCTTACGATGCCAGAAATGTAAAGGGAGGTTATGAAACCTAACCCAGACTGACATCCTTGATACCACCATTGTGTTGGCATCGAATTCCAGAAACCATGGGGTGATGACCAGTCCAACACTGCCTCAAAACCCTGGCCCTTGGTTGAGAATAATGTCATTTTCCTCTTCTATATTAAATCTTACTATGAAAAACCCCTTGGGGCATAAGTAGATTTTGCAGTTTGGTGTCCAGATAATGTGTATCCATTGATGCAATACATCATATCTGGGCCAAAAACCATTAAATCTGCAAATAAATGCATAGGTGTGTAGATCTGAGTATATTGTGTTTACCTCTAGTATATCAATGGTGAGAGATGGGCTCTCTGGTTTTTATTCTACAATGTAGGGCCCCAGAAGTTCAGAGGCAGCTGTGGGATTGGTCTATGCTTTTCCTTTTCCCTTGACTGCATCCTTGAAAGATCTTGTGTTCTTTGAGCTAGTTCCAGAGCATCCACCCCGCAGACGGAGGTTGATGGTAATGGTCGAATCTGATATTATGTTGTAGTCCTGGAGGTTATGAATGTCCTGTAGAATGTGTCCCATATAGATCAAATTTTGTGCATGAGCTGGTATGCCAAGGAGGCTTTGTATTTTTAGTCTCAGGTCCCAGATCCTGCATCCCTACCATAGCCTGAGGCAGTGGTGCCTGTTGTCCAGTGTTTTGATAAAGATATGTATAAGATCTGCGTTTATAGGATCTATCTCCGCCTGTGGCTGACCCCTATTTGTTGCTCAGGATGACCTGCTGCGATAGGCTAGGATGTTATGTCGGAAAAGCCCTAGCTCATCCCTGTTTCGACGACGTTTCTCAAACTAGAGTTTCAGATCTATTGGATCTTGACGGATCTGTCTATTGTGAGCGCGATCAGTTAGATCATTGACAGATCTAGGGTATTTGTGCCCTTCCGCAGCGGGAGTGGGTAGCCTGGCTCCTTGCAGTAGTCTTCCAGGGGCTGTAGTAGCAGATCCGAGAGTCTTTACAGATGTGGGCACGTAGGGGTTCATGACGCAGTCATGAGCAGCATGCGCTGCTTCCTCCCAACTTGGGTTTCTGGAGAGCATGTGCACACCAAAATCTGCTGGCCTGAACCGAATGCGCATGGGGGAATAGCTGTGGAAGCTCGAGCCTGAAATTGCCATTCCATTCGAGGGACAACCCTGAGGTTCATGACTGATTTGCTGATAAAGTCGATCTAGATGCAGTGCGTTCTCGTTATGAAAGTGAGATCACAGCTTTCGAAGAAATTTGAGGTGATCTGAGGCCTGCGAATGTAGCCGCGACATAAAAACTGTCAGAATATGCCATTGCAAAGCTCGCGTGCAGAGTCTCCAAATTCTTCCCATTAATTAAATTGTTGTTCTCATAATTACTTATTTATATTGGATTTTTTTATACATATTATGTGTTATATTATCATGTATATATTGATATATGAATTATCATGGTAAAGAATGAATCAATAAGTATTATAAATAAAGAGAATGAAATGATATGCATTTTTTATTTTTTATTTTATTTTATTTTATTTCTTTTATGTTTTTTTAAGGAGGCAGAGGCGAACGTGGGGGTGGAGGAGGAGGAGGTGAAGGTAGTGGTGGTGGATGTGGAGAAGGAGAAGGAGGAGGTGGTGGTGGTGGAGGAGGAGGAGGAGGAGGAAGTGAAGGCGAAGGTGTTTAAGGAGGAGGTGAGTGGTGGTGGAGGGAGTAGGAGGAGGAGGTGGAGGGAGGTGGTGGAGGAGGAGGAAGAGAGGAGGAGGATAAGGAAGAGGGGGAGGTTTTTGGTTTGGTGGAGGAGAGGGATGAGAATCGGTGGAGGAGGGAGAGAGGAGGTGGTAGGAGGAGCGGAGGTGGAGGTGGTGGAGGAGAGGAGGAGAGGAGGCGCGAGTTTGAGGTAGTTGAAGGAGGTGGAGGCAGAGGGAGGAGAAGAAGGAGGAGGAGGAGTAGGTGGTGGTGGTTGAGGAGTAGGGTGTGGGAGGTGGTAGGGAGGAGGGTGGCGGCGGCAAAAGGTGGAGTGGTGGAGGGGAGTGGTGGAGGAGTGAGGTGGGGAAGAGTGGTGGAGGAGGAGGAGGGTGAGTGAAGGAGGTAGAAGTGGTGGAGGGGGTGTGGAGAGGGGTGAGGTGGGAGGTATGGAGGAGATGAGAGGAGGAGTGAAGGAGGTGGAGTGGAGGTGGTGGAGGGGTGGAGGTGGGTGGAGGGGTGGAGGTGAGGAGAGTAGAGGGAGGAGTGTGTATGAGGAGGAGGAGTTAGAAGTGGTGGAGGTGGAGATGGAGTAGGAGTAGGAGGAGGAGGAAGCGAAGTGTGGGAGGAGGTGGAGGTGGAAGCTGGTGGTGAGGTTGGAGTTGGAAGTGGTGGTGGAGGAGGAGGTGAAGTTGGAGGAGGAGGTAAAGTTGGAGGAGGAGGTGGTCTAGGAGGAGGAGGAGGAGGTGGTGGTGGTGGTCGAGATGGAGGTGGAGGAGGATGAGGTGGAGTAGGAGGAGGTGGAGGTGGAGGTGGAGGAGGAGGAGGTGGAGGTGGAGGAGGAGGATCAAGAGGAGGCATAGGGTGAGGTGGTGGAGGAAGTGGAGGTGGTGGAGGAGGAGGAGGAG